>JANAVB010043418.1:10074785-10377285 GCA_029216955.1 Iris pallida | reverse complement strand
ACAACATTAATAGGTAAAATAATTATGTTCCAATAAAACTATTCTACATGCATTTGATGTTGTATAAATTATGGCAGTCGGTTTGAATCATCTAAGGCCTAGTTCGGGATTGCTGCTAGTTTTCAAAAACTAGCAGAAGCAGCCTCCCACCTGCTACTTTCAGAATAGAAATTTAATAGAATACTTGGCTTGTTTATTATTGTGGTGGAGCTATACATATATAGAGAGGCTAACCCCTCTCCCTATTATTCTACCCGATGTGGGACTAAAAGCCCATTAATGCTCTTAACACTCCCCCTTAAGATGGGCGATAGATATCAATCATCTACATCTTGTTACATAGTTTAGAAAGGCTTAATGAATTAAGCCTCGAGTAAGACAATCTGCGACTTATTTTTCTGAGCAAACATGATCGAGCTTTAGTATCCCTTTCTCTAGCTTCTCCTTGTTGAAGAACCGATCGATCTCGATGTGCTTCGTTATGTCATGCTGAACTGGATTGTTAGCTATACTCAATGTTGCTTGACTGTCACTCAGAAGATGCAATGGTGTTCCATGATCCAGCTTCAACTCTGTCAGCAATTTTCGACAATCTTAGAGTCATAGCTCTATATTCTGCTTCAATGGTCGACCGGACTACCACATACTGTTTCTTGCTTCTCCATGAGACTAGGTTACCCCCCCACAAATACACAATACCCTGAGATAGACCTTCTATCATCCATGCAACTTGTCAAATATGCATCGCAGTATCCCTCAACACTAAGGTGTCCATTGTTCTTGAACCATATCCCCTAGGGGCCCCCTTCAGATATCTCAGAATATGGAATACACCATCCATATGGTCATTCCTTATGCATGTAGCGACTCACTACACTCACAGCAAATAATATATCAGGACGAGTGTGGCACAGATAAATCAATCTGCCTACAAGTCTCTGACATCTCTTACGATTAACCGGCTCTTCTGCCTCTGTCCCCAACTTATCTTTCTGATCAATTGGAGTGACTGCCGAACGACATCCCTGTAACAACCACTTTTCTAAAATGAGGATAATTTTGAACTTTTATAAAATTGACCATTGAATAATAGGATTTAAATCATGTTAATAATTTATGGCAATTTTTTAATTATTTTAATACTATTTAATTTAGTGTATTGTGACCTTGGCCTTTTTACTAGGGTAACCGTAGAATTACTTAACCTAGAGACTAACCATGACCATGGAGACCTAACCATGTAATTAGATTGACTAATTACCACTTTTTAGGTTAAGAGTATTTTGGTCATTTTTGACTTTTAGTGAAAATGAATTTTGATTGATTAATTATGTGCTAATCATTTTGTTAAGCCTTAATCTAGAATTGCCCTAACCTAGATATTAGTCATGAGCCTAGATATTAAACTAGAAGCTTCCATCATGACAAGGTTAGTAATATCTAGATATTAAGTTAGGATTAGGATATTTGTTAAGGTTAGATATTTAGCATGGGCCTTTACCTAGAAGGCCTTGAATTATGCATGTAGAGACCTATACTTGAACTAAATATCTACCCAAACCCTAGTAGTCACCTTGTGACAGCCAAGGGCAGCCCCCTTCCCTATATAAACATCACATTAGCCCCCTCTTACCTCTTTCCTTACAAAGCTAAACCCTAATTTGTGTTCTTCCCCAAATTCACCCTCTTTCTCCAAATCAACACCAAATTGAGTCAAATCAATTGCAACACACTCCCCTACTATAGAGGAGGTCAACAGATGCTAGCTAGCAAGGATTGAAGGCTCTTGGACCATATCAAGTTGGTGAAGGGACTCATTTCTAGGCATTTGCATTGAGATCTAACTCTCAATAGATAATGGCTCTAAACTCATTTAAATTCCTGATTTCTCTTCATAGATGCATGTATCTAGGCACCATAGACCTGTAGACCAAGTTTGGTAGGATTTCGTGTCCATTTGATACCCGTATCGAAGGCGTGTCGGAGTGTAGTGTAATGTGTTTGCCAAAATGCCTCTTAGAATTCATTTCTGTTAAATTGCAAAAACTAATTATATAAATTTATAGATCTATATGTTTGATTCACTAAACATTTTGACTGAGTCAATTTTGGACTCATTTTGTGTCCAAAATCGGACACGGGGACACTGCACGCTGGTGTGGTGCAGTGCCCTGCTACCCCATACTTCGTGCACACTGCACAGGACACGTGGACACGTGAATTTTGATACAGAGGTCAGGGACAAGACTAACATCGTGTCCCCCAAGTTTTAGCCCAAGTGGTGTCATGTCGGACACATTCTAAAGCCTGCATTGATTCGACCACACACACACGCGCGCACAGTGGCTACTGATACGCGTTCGACACGCAGATACGAAGACACTTAGACTCAATTCAAGGTGTCTAACACGGTAACACCTAGACCTACCCCTCACCTAGCTATGGACACGTGCACGAGACCCCACGTGGTGTGTGTCGTGTCCTAGAAGACTCGACACATGTGCACGAGCACTGCCTATTTGTACAGATTCTGATACTTGTTAGGACACAGGTTTTGACACCAGTTGGACACGTTTAGGACACTTGTGTAGGACACTGGTTGACACATCTCTGAGACACGGGTTGACACTTGGTTTCACTTTCATTTTGATACTTAAACTCACTTGGTTCCAGTTTTGGGTTCAGTTTGGTTTCCCAGGTTTAGGATACATGTGTAGGTATTTAACCCATAACCTTGTATGATTTCCCTTAAGATGTAAGTGGGTTAAGAGTGAGGGGAAGGTCTGAGAGGGGAATGGGTATTCAGGAGTTGGGGCTAGATGTAATGTGAATTGGATGTATAAATAAGTTCTATATATAAATAAGTTATATAATATATATATATATATATATATATATATATATATATATATATTTTAAGTTTTATATATATATATATATATATATATATATATATATATATATATATATTGTGAGACCTTATGTTTATATATGAGTATCACATTAGTGTATCACTGTGCAGTCTTTAGTTCAGTTTTCTTTTGAACTTAGAGTTTTGTTCCCTTACTCAAAACATTCTGTATACAATCCCAATTTTCATCCTGAACAGTACCCAAACCTTTATCCTTGATCAGTCCATACTCTGTTCTGCACCCTTGTTCTGCCACAGAGTCCTCTAACTCACATGATATCGGTTTGTATTAGTTGGGGTATAAGGGAGAGGAGTTATAAGTATTAATATGGTTATAGTGTGATGGTAGACTGAAACCTATTTGTAAGGGAGGGATGATAGGAGTATAAGGTGAACTATTGTTCAGTCCTAATATGAGCCCTGAATCATTAAGTTCCTGTGTATTAGTCTTGGCCATATGTAATGGCTCCGACCTTAACTTAGGACCAGATATTGTCTGGGCATTACTACCAGTCTGGCCTTCATTCGTAATTTTTTTTCCCTATATATATATATTTTTTTTCCCTATATATATATATATATATATATATATATATATATATATATATATATAGAATGAGTTGTACAGCCTTAAGTTATGGGTAGGTATACATATGTAGCTAGGATATGTAAGTATCTGTGAATCGAATGTATATGGGTGATATAGTGAAGAGGGAGTGTGGTGCCATAGTGTATGAGAGTATCAAGTGAGGGTGTAGCGTAGACCAACATGTTATATAGTTAAGGTATCAGTCCCCAATTTTCTTGTGTCAGTCATTAGATACAAGTATCAGTTGAAATAGGTGAGTGAGGTTATGTGTTGGAGTTTAGCCAGTGGCCTACATGTGGGGGATGGAGTGAGTGTATCAGTTATTTGAGACATTGTACCAATCCTTAGGAATAGAGGCAGTTTCATGCCTTAGCATAGGTGCTTATGAATTCGAGTGATAGGACATGATTTGAGTATGTTAGTGAGATATGTATCTGCAGCCATGTAGGAGGAAGGGAACAAGCCTGGGAATATTAGCTAGGCTGTGACAACTGTCACCTGCTATAGCCTTAATTGCATATAGGGGAGGATATCCTATATCAATAGGATGGCCATGTAGTTATCAGTTGGTTTTAGGGATAGATAGACCTCGTTCCTCCAGCTCCTTTTGTTCGTCTTCGCACTCAAATGTGGTCTCGAGGTAGCCGAGAATATGACCACACTATTCTCCTCTCTCTCTATCCTAGGACGGACAGCCTCCAAATGTCAAGGAGGTTTGTGCTCCCGACCCAAATAGAACTATTGCTTGCTGCATGCGTAGAACTACTCCCTCGCCTCCTCTGCTTTCCGTTTCCTGGTTCTGTCGGTTGATAGAGACCTTCCTAAGAGTTTGGGACTCTGAGCACTGGAATTGATGTGGCCGAAACACTTGAACTTATGACAACATGAGGACGGAACCTACTCGTAATCGACTTCTTGAAACATTGTCTCTTCGGTTGGAAGTTCTATATCTAGAACATCCGACAGATTGTTCGTGGCAGAGATTTCGACAGACTCTAGCATATGTCAATTTTTTTTCCATGCCATTGAATGATCGGTGCGGATAGGCTTACCAATGGCACTTGCTAGTTTCATGATGACAAGTGTGCTACAGAGCTGAGCTGGGGAGACAACCATGGTAATCTAATCCAGACGGGCACGGATGTCAGTCTATCTCTTTCACAGTTCATGGGTGGATCCCAACGCCTCATAACCACCCGTCTTCCATCGAAGGTCCAAGGCCTATGTTCTAGAACTCTATCTAGGTCATCCGATAAGCCAAACTTAATGAACTAGAATCCATTTTCTCTTCTCTGGAGTACACTTCCATGCTGCCCTTCGGTTGCCACATCCTTTGTGCAAAACGGCGTATCTGCCCGAAAAACGGTCGGGTCCCACAATGGTGTTCCTCCATAATTCCTTTTCTCTGCTAGGTCGTCCTTTGTGATTACGACCAACTTCCTTCCATTTACAATCTTTGGTTCCACATATAGGACCTCTAGCTCTTCTCTTATAGACCTGGTTTGCAAATATATGTCCATGATTTTGGTGAATCCTTAGAGAGTTTAAACTGGTTAATTTTAGGTTTGGTTTCTGAGATCGTCTCAAGTCTCTGCTAGGCGGCTGAACATTCCTCTTTACCTCCATTCCCTGCTTTGGCATACCCGACTTTCCATTAGTTTTTGTTCGATCATTCTGATTTTGTGATATTCCTCCGTCCGTCTTTCTCCGGTCATCGCTACTGTTTCCCAATGTTCTCTTGCCTTTCCACCTCCTCTTGATTGTGGTCCAACCCTTCTTACTAGCTATAGACTCCCTTGAGGACGTCCTTAAGTCGAGCAGATCCAGGGGGATAGGTTCCTCCAATAGAGTTTGTCCGACGAAAGGGGTCGCGTCATCGCCGCCTCGGTTCTTAAAATCCTCCAATGGAGTGTGTGTGTGTGTGTGTGTGTATATATATATATATATATATATATATATATATATATATAGGAAAATTCTACAATACATCCGCTGGAAATAGATGTATCGATACATCCGAAATCTGGACCGTTGGATGTTTATCCAACGGTCCAGGTTTAATTCAGATAAAATAATATAGGAGACATCATTTAATGCTGATTTAGACTTTTGACCTGTTGGTAACTTGCTTTAGCAGGTCATTCTTCACTTTAATTTTTTCAATGAACACCCTAAATTAACTCATATTTACTCTCTCAAAAGTCCATCCAATTTAATCTGAACCTTTTTTTTTGTTACAGGCCATGGTAGTCATGGTGGTGCTGGTGGTGGTAGAAAGAGAAACGGAGATGAAGAAGGAAATAAGAAACGGTTCGGATCGCGTCGAACGTCGTCGAGCACCCCTAGAACAACGAGGAGTACCAGCTGCGCCGAGAAGAATCGGTCCGCTTCGCGTCGGACGTCGTCGAGGCCTCCTCGAACAAGGGGAAGTACCAGCGGCGCCGCTCTAATTTTACTGCCCATGCCATTGTCTGAAATTTTAATTTTCATTTAAAAATTTAATATTTTGTTAATAAAGCTACATGTCATGGTGGTGGTGGTGAACTGAGGAAACCTGCTTCTGAGGTCGGGCGGATTATTTTTTAACTTTTCTAAAGATAATATTTTCGATGAGAATATTTTTTTGGACAGAGAATGGCCATTCTTTTTGCTTTTAACACGGAGAATGGCCATTCTCTTTGCTTTTAATACGGTGAATGGACGGAGAATGGTACATTTAGGACGGAGAATACGGCGAATGGCCATTCTCTTTACTTTTAATATGGCGAATGGACGGTGAATACGGCAAATGGACGGAGAATGGCCATTCTTTTTGCTTTTAATATGGCAAATGGACGGTGAATACGGCCAATGGACGGAGAATGGCCATTCTCTTTGCTTTTAATACGGCGAATGGACGGAGAATGGTACATTTAGGACGGAGAATGGACGAAGAATACGGCGAATGGCCATTCTCTTTGCTTTTAATACGGCGAATGGACGGTGAATACGACGAATGGACGGAGAATGGCCATTCTCTTTGCTTTTAACACGGAGAATGGCTATTCTCTTTGCTTTTAATATGGCGAATGGACGGAGAATGGTACATTTAGGACGGAGAATGATACATTAAGGAAGCCGACAAAAGCTCGTTCTCTCAAATCTCTTATTTGTGTAAATTAAATCCAAGGAGGACACAATCCCTAATTTTAGTTAGGGATATTTTGTAAAACCTCCCCTAAATAATGGGCTAATTTGCGAAATACCCCCTAAAGATCTCGAATTGGTAAAACCCCCTTTCCGTCAAGACGCTGTTTGATTTTGGGTGACGTGGCAATCCGTGTGTGTTATTAAGTAAAAAAATAAAAGTTAGACGAAAATACCCCTGCGTACGTGGCAGGGGTCCTCCAATGGTCTTCTCTCTCTCTCTCTAAGGAGGAAACACAAATTATTATATTTACAGTAAGGAGGAAACACAAATTATTATATTTACAGTTAGGAGGAAACACTAATTTTTAATTTCTAAATTTGCAGAAATCGAGTGATGAAAGTGATGAGATTGATGAAAGTGATCAGATTAAATGCCAGCCACAACTACATGTCAGCCACAACTACATGTCACCGCAATCTTCCTCTCCTCCCCCAAGTCCCCCTCCTTCCTTTGTTCTGAATCTTCTTTATCTAAATTTAGCTTTTCCTTCTCTTGCTCTTTCTTCCCAAAACATTGTTTTTTTTCCCTGCATAAGCAAGAGTAACAGCGCTTCTGGAACAACCCCAATATTAAAACAAATTTATAGTCCATCATCCACAATTCACTAATTTAGGGAAGAGGAAGGAGAAGAGTTCTCGGCAGTGAAATAAAGTGAGAGAGAAATGAAAGGATCAGGAGGATACAACAGTAAAAATGGCGACTACAACCCCTACAGCAGCAGCAGCGGCAAGCCATCCCCATTGTTCTCCTTCCCCAAGCTCATGGTCTCCTTCCTCCTCCTCATCTCCCTCGTCTACTTACTCTACACCATCACCTCCGAGTTCCCCTACACCCACCGCCGGGGCTCCCGCTCCGCCCTCCGCATCTCCCGCATCGTCTCCGAGACCTTCCGCCTCTCCCTTCCCGACGCCCGCTGGTTCGTCATGGGCGACGACGACACCGTCTTCCTCCCCGACAACCTCCTCCGCGTCCTCTCCCGCCTCGACCACACCCAAAATCGTTTTTGGGCAGACTTTTGGGGAAGGGTATTTTCGTCTAACTTTTATTTCTTTACTTAATAACACACACGGATTGCCACGTCACCCAAAATCAAACAGCGTCTTGACGGAAAGGGGGTTTTACCAATTCGAGATCTTTAGGGGGTATTTTGCAAATTAGCCCATTATTTAGGGGAGGTTTTACAAAATATCCCTTTTAGTTATTGCTTAGCAGAGTCTGCTTAGTTGTTGTAAAATTATGGTGATGCTTCTGTGACACTTTCATCTTTAATCTCATGTTTTCTATGAATATGTGTTCTGTTTGATTTTGATTTAGTAATCTTTTCGTAATTAGTTTTTTTGTTTCATCTAAGAATTTAATATTTTTGTTATAAATCTATAGGGCATGGTGGTGGTGGAAGGAGAAACGGAGATGAAGAAGAAAAGAAGAAGAAGTTCCGGTTCGCGGCGGACTTCGTCGAGTTCCTCAATCAAACGGAATTAAACCTCTTATAGAGTTCCTTAATTGAAGTTGATCATGATAACCTTTTATAATTTTCAAACGGATAGTAGAATCTTCCTCGAGCCCTCCTCAATCAAACGGCTAGTAGAATCTTCCTCGAGCCCTCCTTAATTAAACGGCTAGTAGATTGTTTGCTAGTCTCGAAATTTATTTGTCTTTCCATCTTCCTCACTTTATGTACTTCTCTCTTGCTATATATACAATAGTTTTCTTGTTTCATAGTACTATTATTCATTCTGAAATACATAGAATAGTTTTCTGAAATACAATAGTTTTCTTGTTCTCAAGATGTCTACTCGTGTGGGGAGAAATGTAGAAGACGTAGAAGATTGGATGCCAAATCCAAATGAAATCTTCATTCCGCGTTTGTTGCGCAAGATTGAAGAACATCTGTCGACGATTTCAGCTGATGTTGCAAAGATAAAAATTGAACAAATGAAGTTATCTCGGCGTTTGGAGAAGATTGAAGAATCTCCAGCTTTGAAGGAGGCATCTTCATCTGGAGCATTTAATAATGTGAAGGTGGTTTCCGTTGTATCTTTTTCCGAAGAGGAGGACGTGGAGCTACAGTCTCGTAGTAAAGCATTGGACCGATTTCTCGCATTGGACGCTATAGAAGAAGAAGAAGAAACTGACTTTAGCAGTCCTTCTAAAAGAATGCGTAGAAATTTACATCCGGTCACACTATCCAAAAATTTAATAAGGGGTTCAACCTCGAAGCCTAGCAATTGTACTAGTGTTTCTTCGAGATATTACGACTATATTTTTGCAGATGATAGACCTGACGAGTAAGTAATATGAGTTTTGATTTAATTCCAACAGTTTTTTTCTCTTAATTTATTCGTTTCTTTTCTTAGAAAAATAATATCATCTTGCAACAAAACCTATGTGTCTCAGTGGGAGATGAAGACCTTAGCTTCTTTAACGAGAATTACCAATGGGGTATGTATAGATAGTATATTTCTTCTTAGATGCCATCTATGTTTACTTCGATTCCATCGCTGACATTTTTAATATTTTATTCATATTGTAGGTATTGTCTCTGCTCTTCTCACCACGGAGGAACGGAAAAGAACCTCCAATAAAGCTAATGTATGGTTTTTACCAATAAGGATGTCGGTGAGTGAGCATTTTATTCTTCAATGCATATGCATTAACAATTTTCTCGTTTGTTTGTCCTTCGTAATGTATTAATTGATGTGTATGTAGAAAGCCACGTTACCTCCATCCGTCAAAAAGCCTCATGAATTATGGAAGAAGTTTAAATACTTTCAGGATTACATGGGATCTTTAAGCACTTGTAAAGAGGTATTAATGTATTTATGTTTAATTATTAATCCTAATTTTCTGAAAATTTACTAATTTGTTTTACCTAATTATCCTGATTCAGATATACATACCCATTCATTTGGGCGAACACTATACTCTTGCAAGAGTTCTGTTTAAAAAAAGGACTGTTGAAATTTGGGACTCACTTGCATCTAAAGATGATCCGATTCAAAGCAGAACAGTTATAAAAGAAATAGTAAGCTCATATTCATCAATTTTTATGAATTGGGTACAAGATACGCATTATACTAATACATATTGTTTTCTGGTAATTGTAGCTTTCAAATTTGGATATCTTTCTCGAAGAAGAGATTTTGAAGCTGAGAGATGCTAGGTTCAGCTTTTCTACTTTTGCAATAAAACGTCCTTCTTATGTTCCCCGCCAAGGCAATTTAGTTGATTGTGGAATTTTTTTAATTGCATTCATGAAAGACCGATGTAGCCTGGACTACCGTTCTATCGATGTAAGTATGAAAATATGTCGTCAAAAACTTCAACTTTTTAGAGCAATATTTTTGATGTTATGTTTGTTATATGCAGTTTGATGCGGAAAAGGAAAGACGCAAAGTTGTTGAATAGATTACAACTTTAGAGCACAATAAAGAGCTAAAAAAGAAGTCCAATCTGATTGAATATGGAAGACGATGATTTTTTTTCTTCTTCTTTTATATTTAATGTATGGAAAGCCCTAATGTATTATGTTCATTTGTTTTGTTGAGTTGTAATGACATTTTTGCCAAACGGCTTCAATTCTTTTTGATTAAGCAGAATCATTTATGTCCTTCAAATTAATATAATTAAGCAGAAAGGAGTCTTTTGTCCTTCCATCGAATGACATTTTTGCCCTTCTAATTAATTCAAAACACCCCCGAACCCTTTTATTAAAAAAAGAAAAGGAAAAAAGAAAACCATTTCGGAGCTTCCTCTTCTTCCATAATCCACTCTGTACTCAAACCTAGGTCATTCTCCTCCAAAATCTTCAAACCTTCCTCCCCATTCGCAATATTCACACCATGTCGGCATCAGCGGCAGAATCATCACCGGCAGCATCACCAAATAGAGAAGATGCACCAGTTACAGAAAATCCAAAAGCGATAGACGGAGAACAACGGAAACCCTATTCTAAGAAAGTTGCACAAAGAAAAAAGGAAAAAGCTGCTAAACAAAAAGAAGTGCAAGAAGAAGTGCAAACAGAAGGTATAACTTTGATTTTATGTTCGCAAATTCTGTATATATTACAAGAAAAATGATATTCTCCGTCATAAAACGCATTTGAATGTTAAATTCTATTCGCCGTTTAATTTGGAACGGAGAATGGAATTCTCCGTCTAACTTGAAACGGAGAATGTCGTTCCCAGTGTTAAAACCCATAAGAATGGCCATTCTCCGACCTAATTTTTTGTTTTTTTTGTTTTGCAGAAAGAAAATCTGTCAGGAATAAGGATTCAAGACTTTTTCGTTCTACCTTCAAGCCAATGCTAAATCTTATGGAGGAGGTCAATCGAGATGTTGGCCGTTTACCTGAGCCAGTTATTGGTTCCTTGAAGAATACTGGTTTCTGGAATTTTGTCGAGATTTTCTACCAAAACAGAGTCCACGTCTCCGAAGTGGCCAAGGTAACGGAAGGGCTTGAGAATTTAATTGCAAGTTACACAGAAGAAGAAGATGGCGTCGGGTGCTTTGAATTGAGCTCCACTGTTAAAATTGTGCCAAGCGTCAAGGATATGGCAGTCATATTCGGTCTACCGCTGAATGAAGAAAGCGTTGATGATGTTTCTTACAGAAGATTGATAAAGAAAAAAACAACAGCAGCCCACACCACCAGCATCATTGAGCCTGTGTAGAGATCATTTCACAAGATTGCTGGCTAATACTAAGGGCAAACACTCAGAAGTCACGAATAAGGAAGTGAGAGACAAGTTCTTTGAATTGTTACGACGGCTTCGTGGCGGAGATAACGCTGTTAATCCAGATGATTTGGCCAAGCTAATAATCTTCCACTTGTGCCAAACAGTATTCTTCACAAAGTCTGGCGGTTCAAATTTGCCGTACAGATTCTTGGCCTTGGTAGACAGTGTGGACGTCATCAACAGTATATGCTGGCCAAGGTTAATCCTGGCATATGTAATGGATAGCATAAAGAGGAGTAGAAGCAAAACTGAACAGGGGGATTACTCAATGGCTTTCCACAAATTGGAAGGTTGCACAATATACTTCCTCTATTGGTTTGCAGAACATAGTAAATTTGTGGAAAGGAAGTTCGCCCCAATTCCTGATTACCCAAGATTTTTCACATGGAATGGGTACAAAATTTCAAACTTTCTCAAGGCCGAATATCATAACAAAATGAGATCGAAGATGATATTGGAAGATCTGGTTATACCTGTTGGGGAAGAAGAAGGACACAAAGAAGATGAGCCACCTATAGAAGAAGTTGAAAAAGAGGGAGAGGAAGAACACCAAGAAGCAGGTGGGGATAATTTTGATGAACAACGGATACCACAGCATCATGAAATGGGCGCTGTGATGGACGACTCAGCAAAGGAATTGGAGGATTTGAGAAGACATCATTCTGATATTCTTGCGCAGAATGAAGAACTCAAAGAAAAGTTGAAAGAGATGGAGGCACAAGGAGCGCAGTTACGTGCAGCCAACTTTGAGAATGCCATACTCAAAGAAAAGCTGAAAGAGCTCGAGGCAAAAGAAGAGCAACAACGTGCAGTCAACGTTGTGATGGAGGGCTCTGTGCATGAACTGGAGGATTTGAGAAGACATCATTCTGATATTCTTGCGCAGAATGAAGATCTCAAAGAAAATTTAAAAGAGATGCAGGCACAAGGAGCGCAGTTACGTGCAACCAACCTTGAGAACGAGAAACTCAAAGAAAAGCTGAAAGAGCTCGAGGCACAAGAAGCACAACAACGTGAAGTAAACGTTGTGATGGAGGGCTCTGTGCATGAACTGGAGGATTTGAGACAGCAAAATTATGTTCTTAAATCAGATCTACATGCACAAGGTAAAATCTTTTCTATTTCAAATTTCTGATTTGTAATCTTCCAGGAGAATGACTATTCTCCGTGTACTATAACACGGAGAATAGTCATTCTCCGTGTTATTTGAAACGGATAATTGCTATTCCCTATCATTTCGATACTGGAAAGGTTATTCTCCGTATCCAACGAGAATTATTCTCCGTATTATATTACACGGAGAATATCATTCTCCGTGTTAGGTTCACATCATACATTTCATTGTTGTTTGTTTTATTTCAGTGCGAACAACCAAACAACTCAGAGAAACAAATGAAAGGCTCGTTGAGGAGAAAAGGGAGCTTCAAAATAAAGTTGAAATCGTTTAATATTGAAGCCAATGAAAAGGATGGGAAAATTAAAGATCTCGAAGCCATGGTTGTAGTACTTCAGAGTGAGGAGTTTCAAGCAGCTGCTGAACTTGCTGCTCCAAGAGAAGTCAGAAGAAGAGGAGGATCGGGGGGAAAGAGGTTAATAAAAAGCAATACAGTTGAAGAGGCTAATAAAAAGCGAAAGGTTAATGCCGCTCCGAAATCCCGAGAAGACGCCAAAATGGCTGAATTAAAGAAGAACCACGTCATACTAAGGGAATGCGATGAACTCTTACTTTGAAAATATGCGGATGAAGAGCTGAAGAAACAATACATCGACATCGTAATTCCCAGAAAGAATTCTCCAAAGTATGTATTCTGAACCCTTTTTTTTGTTCATTTTTTATAGACTTTTTTATAATTATGTAATGAGAATCTATCTTTATTAATTTAATCTAAACTAAATTTATGTGCAGTGATATGGTATACGAATTTTATCCAGAAAAGGGTGAAAATGGAGTTTCAGTCCAGCTGTCGGCAGTAGACATGCAAGACATACTCAACTATGACGACATGGAGGCTGGCATACTGGATATAATAATAAGAAAGCTGAGAGAAATTCAAGGCAGTAAAAGGTGTGCCCCGTCTAGTTCGAAGGAGGTGCCATTGATCCAGAAAAAAAAGCCGACGCCCCAATCACATAAGTGGTCTGCATTCATGACGGCCCACACATTGGTAAGAATTCAAACAGAAAAATCCATATTCATGTGTAAACCGATGATGAGTGACAGAAAAAAATTACTCATGATATTGTGTATTGATTTTGGAAAACAGACCATCGTTCAACGTGCCAATGAAGAAAACGCAAAACCCGACGCCTTTGAAGACATCCAAACAGATTTAGTAGACTTCGTCATAGGGTTTGGAGGACGACATAGAGTTGCTATTCATCCCACTCTTTAATGCATACATCAAACACTATACTCTGCTCACATTCAACTTTATCTCCTATGACTGGACACACTACAACTCCTTGAGGCTAACCACGTACGATACGTGCAAGGTGGATGCAGAATTAATGAAGAAAACCTTAGAGCCTATCGTCAGGAGAAAAGTTGATATGATGAGGGAGAGATGCCCGGCGAAGAAGGAGTATGAGAGCAAAGTGCTGAATTGTTCTCTAAATTGCCCACAACAACTGGCACCCAACTGCCTCTTGTACACGGCGTATTATATGAATATGTTGACGATTCCTCCCTTCGAAATACCGGAAGGAAATGACAAGAAAACTCACCAGAAGATTACAAAGATGAGGTTGTCATGGACTAAGGAGTTGCTTTCAAGCAAATATGTAAAACGAACCTAGCAATGACATTGTAAAACAACAATGTAATTATGATGTAATTGGGCAAGGAACTTCTGTCTTTTATCAGCTCTGCTTTTATAATATAATCATTTTTGAATTACATTTACATTGTCAAAACCACGAAAAGTTTGACTTTTATTTACATATGAAACAACTCGAACTCATGCGCCAAAAGGGCAGTCATTTTTATAATAAGATCTCCCAAATTCTGCCATTTATTGGCAAAATTTAACAACTCGAACTCATGCGCCAAGCTGCAGTCACTTTTATTGTCATTAATACCAATGAATCTGCCATTTATATGCCATTAATACCAATGAATTCTTCCATTTATATGCCATTTATTCCTAATGAATCTGCCCCTTCGGATTATATTCTACCGTTTTAGTTGGAACGGAGAATGGAATTCTCCGTTTATTTCGGAACGGATAATAACATTCTCCGTCTGTCTTGAACGGATAATAAACACATTAAAATGTTCATTCGTCGTTTTTATTTAAACGGAGAATGACGTTCTCCGTGTCTTTCGAAACGTAGAATGTTATTCTCCGTTTAGTTTGAAAAAGAGAATGAAGATGAGCTTGATGAGAATATAACGAGGTTGGTATGGACTAAGAAGACTACAATGATGAGGTTGGTATGGGCTAAGAATTAGATTTCAAGAGAACTTATGTCTTTTATAATGTCTGCTCTGCTGTCTTTTATAATAAAATCCTTTTTGAGTAAAATTTACATTGTGATAACCACGAAAAGTTTGACTTTTTGAGTTACATGTACATTATGAAAGTCTGAAATACTACATAAAATCCTACTATCAAGAAAAAAGTTGAATGTGAGCTGCGTCCGGGCATCGCAAAGCAATGGAACTCCTTGAGGCAAAGGAATTCCTTGAGGCAGTGAGTTCCTTTGCCTCAGTGAGTTCCTTTGCTCGGAGGATGCACGATGAAGTGACTTGCCTCAAGGAGTCATCCTACGGTTCCTATGCTCTGACGATGCACGATGAATACCATCTACCACATGGACACGAACTAAAAGACGACAGAGAACAACACTCCTCACAGATGAAGCTTTCAATTGAATTCCTTGAGGCAAATCACTTCATCGTGCATCGTCAGAGCAATGGAACTCCCTGAACAAAGGAACTCCGTGCATAGTCAGAGCAATGGAACTCCTATGAACAAAGGAACTCCGTGCATAGTCAGAGCGAATCAAAGTGCGAGCGCAATAAATCCAAACCCACACTCTGTCGGAGCGCTCGCACTTTGATTCGCTCTGACTATGCACGAAGTTCCTTTGTTCATGGAGTTCCATTGCTCTGACTATGCACGGAGTTCCTTTGTTCAGGGAGTTCCATTGCTCTGACGATGCACGATGAAGTGTTTTGCCTCAAGGAATTCAATTGAAAGCTTCATCTGTGAAGGAGTGTTGTTCTCTGTCGTCTTTCAGTTCGTGTCCACGTGGTATTCATCGTGCATCGTCAGAGCATAGGAACCGTTGGATGACTCCTTGAGGCAAGTCACTTCATCGTGAATCCTCCGAGCAAAGGAACTCACTGAGACAAAGGAACCCACTGCCTCAAGGAATTCCTTGAGGCAGAGCACCGTGCAAAGCCATCCTTCTTCAACAAGGAACATGTCGAAGAGATAGACTCCTGGCTGGCGCTTCGACAGAGCGTGGAACGATAATAAACTCCAAACTCATGCACATCTCATTCTTCTGAAGGACTTCACCACCGTGCATCGTCGGACCAATGGAACATGTTGAAGAAATGAACTCCTGGCGGCAAAGGAACACCGTGCATAGTCCGAGCCAATCAACGTGCGGGCGCTTCGACAGAGTGTGGGTTGGCAATAAATCTAAACCCAGGCACATGTCAGTCTTCTGAAGGACTTCACCACCAAAGCTTCTTCGAACGAGGAGATCGACAACCAAGAGGAAAGAGTCTTGCCAAGGCGGGGGATCGGTAGAGTCCATATCCATAAGAAAAGCTAAGTGAGATGAGAACAAACTCTCTCTACTACTACTGCCATTTATAGGCATGGAACAACTCGGACTCATGCGCCAAAAAGACAGCCACTTCGAATTCAATTCAATTAATTTCCATCAATACCAATGCATCTGCCCCTTCTCAATTATAGCTAAGTAAGACTAGAACAAACTCTTCCAACTACGGCCATTTATATGCCATTAATACCAATGAATCTGCCCCTTCGAATTCTGCCAACTTTGATACCCCCTACTGTATCAAAGTTTTTTTCTTGATACAGTAGGGGGTATCAAAGTTTTGATACCCCCTATGTATGACATGTGGGCCCTTCCTGCTTTATAAAATGTGTACACATATATATATACATAAATTTTAATAGGGCCCACAAAACTCTTTTCTAACAAAACTCTTTTCAAAGTTTTGATACCCCTATGTATGACATGTGGTCCCCTCTTGCTTTGTAAAACGTGTAAACATATATATATACACATAAATTTTGAGATGGCCCACATGTCATACATAGGCTCCTGTATCAAAGTTTTTTCCCTTTTAAATGGGCTCCATACATAAATTTTTAGAATGTTCATTCTCCGTTTCAATTTAAAACGGAGAATGATATTTCCGTTTCATTTGTAACGGAGAATTATATTCTCCGTTTTGAACTTCACGGAGAATGCCGTTCCCAGTATTAAAACGATTGAGGATTCTATTCGCCGTTTAATTTGGAACGGAGAACGGTATTCTCCGTTTATTTTGAAACGGAGAATAAGATTCCCAGTGTTAAAAATACATTAGAATGTTCATTCTCCGTTTTAATTTGAAACGGAGAATGAAATTTACCGTGTCATTTGAAACGGAGAATGTTATCCTCCGTTTTGAACTGCACGGAGAACATATTTTCTCCATTTTTGATGTACTCCGTGTTTTGAATTTGAAATTTATTGTTCTCCATTTTTATCTAATTGTCTTCTCAAACTTTTGCATTGGAGAACATATTTTTTTATCTAATTGTCTCGTGTGAATGACATCTTGCCACATAAGAAAGACATTGTCTTAAGTCAATGACGTTACATTTTATTCCATTTGCTCATTGTCACTATTTCGCTTTCATACTTTACAATTACGATAATCGTGACCCGATTTTTTACAAAATCTACATATTCTAGGCTTCGGGATATGATGACTTTCTGTAGGCTGGCTTGATTTCCCTTGAGAAGGCCTTCCTTTTGTTGCTACCGGATTTGGCTCTTTTAAAGCTTCATGCACTCCATGAACTGCATCAGCTACCATTTGTTCTTCTTCGCCAATATCGGTCACCATTTCTTTCAACTCCATCAGAACAGACGACATCAACTCCGTTCCCCTCTCTTGAATTTTGCTTGATTTCTTACAATAGTATGTAAACAGATTAACTTGTTCATTAATAGAACCATACCTTCTGCTCTCAATAATGTCTGGGTGGATGAATCTTCTTTCTGAGCCAGGTCCGGAGAGATAACTCTCTTTGCAATCCTTGAGCCAACGAGATTTTATCAAGTTCTTTGGAATATCTCCAATTTGTAATCTCTTCATTGCTGAAAAAATATGCCTACAAGGAATCCCCTTCGTCTCCATCCACATGCATTCACATTTTATGATGTTGTCGGTCGGATGAAATATAACCTTCCGGTTGACACTGTTTGGCGACAAATACTTTTGGACAGTGCAAACTTCTGCCTCTCTTACGATGTGATGATGGGGAACAGTATATGCATCAGAACGTGTGATTTCCTTCCTTACATCTATAAACACTATTTTAGTATAAATTGTGGCAAATTTACCTTCTATTACGGCCATGCTAGTTTGATTCACAACTGGTGTTGAGAATTTATCATTGACATGCTTACCCATCTGGCCGTAACGTAAGGCCGCCAAACCGTGGTCACAATTTTGAAGGGCCTTCCTAAAGTGGCAGCTTCTCATTCAAAAACCTTTTCAGAAATGCGTTCATAGATTCACATCTATTTGTTGCAGTAGAACCGCCAAAATAATTACCACGTAGGAATGTGTCCGCCCATCGCTCCCTCGTTTTGTACAATGCAGTGGTCCACTCATTGTTTTTTAAATTATAATCTGTTAGCATCTGCTACCAACGGTTTTCAAATTCTTCGACTGAATAGTACCTGTTTAGAAAACATGGACGTTAACTAAAGTTGTGATATTGTAACAACAACATACTTCAAAGTAAAGTAGCAAGTGTGCTATGTACCTTTTAATCAGAAGACTCAGTTTATTGTGAAAACCCTCTCGGTGTACATGTTTGGCAGTATTGTTAAGGATATGCCATGAGCACGTTCGATGAACTACGTTAGGCATTAAATCCTCAATTGCTTTATTCATGGACTTGCAACCATCCGTGAGAACTGTCACTGGTAATTTGTCGTTCATACACTCTAGGAATTTTTCCAGAACCCAAGAATAAGTCTCCGCAGTCTCATTATGGATCATTGCAAACCCAAACACACATGTCATCGCATGATTGTTTGTACCCACTAGAACCACCAACGGCATTTGACTTCTATTTGTTTTATATGTAGAATCGAATGCTAGTGAATCTCCAAATAATTCGTAATCGAATCGACAAGAACCGTCAGCCCAAAAGAGATGGGTCAATCTGGAATCTTCGTCTACCTTGTAGTCGTAGAAGAAATCTGGGTCAATGTTCTCCTTTGATTGAAGAAATGTAAGTGTTGTCGAAGCAAGAACATCATCGAGTGCTCTACTATCTTGAGCTAGAGCGTTGTATAAATCCTTTCTCGTCCATCCAACATTATCCCAGCCACCTTTCTTCTGGACAAGTAAATTCCATATCTCTCCAGTCCCCATCCCTGATTGCTTCATAATCTTAATTTCTTCCAACTCTGCGGGTGTTATATTACGATGGGATCTCAAAAAAGCTGATTCATAATTATTCGCCAGGTTATGGTTGTGATGTACATAAAAATTTTGACGGACCACATCTTTGTTTTATGGGTGTACCCAATACAAAAAATTGCTTTACAACCACTTCTGCTTTCACTTCTTGGCTCACGAACCCTGTTTGGAGCTTCCTTATATTTCTTGTGTCTGAATCCTGCATTCGAACAACACCAACTACGGATCGTCACCATACCAGATTTGTTTTTTTACCTCGTTCTTTCTAATACTGAAACCATATGCTTTTGAATAAATTCGGTAGAATGTCCCCGCTTCTTGAATAGAGTTGAATTGTAGGCCAACAATATCTTCTTCTAAGAGCATGGTTGGATCTTTATTAATGTTGGCAGATTGCAATATTTTTTTCATCGTCGCTGCATCGAAATCCAATGGAGATTCATCGTTGTCCCTAATAACAGAATAAAACAAAATAAACATGAGAAATAGATGTAAAAATATAATGCATTTCTTAAATCCATTAGAAAGGGTGATGCGAAATAACATTTTGTTGTTTGAGTTGATGTCTTCATCTTGTTCTTTACTGTCTCCTAAGCTAACATCTTCCAAACTTTGCTCATCATCCAAATCATCTGACAGTCCTCTTGAAAGGAGGCTTTCTTCATCGACTAAATCTTCCACACGACGATCACTTCTCCACGTGACGTCAACATTGAAGAAAATAGAGTGTGTTAGAAACCAGCAGAAGAAACGAAGGACAAGAAACAATACAACAAGAAAGAGTAATGATATTATCGTAGTTCCAAATTGACCATCTATATATAGCCCTCCCATCTGATGTGGCATGTTAAATAAATGAGCTTCTTAGCATTTTCCTAAATTAATAGTGTGTCATCTGACATGACTGATGACATGGCAAATTTTAATCCAAAAAGTTAACTACCCAATTTTCTCTATAATAATTTAACGTTAATATCAATGTTATTTTAATGTTAATATTAATTTATGTTAAGATTAATGTTAATATTAATATTATTGTTAATGTTAACGATAATATTAATATTAATGATTATGTTAATCTGGAATATTAACTTTAATGTTAATTTTTATTTAAAAAAATTGCCACGTCAGCTGTCAGATCAACATATCACGTCAGCTGCCACGTAAGGATGGCCAGTTTGAAAGTGCAATTTGGAGGTACAAAAAGCATTATTCAGGAAGAAACAACTTCCAGCAAGGCAACAACACAACCTTTTCGTCTTTATTGTAACTCCGCCACGTGGCCCTCTTTTGATGGCTTATGAAAATTCTTGAGTGATTCTAGGAGCAAGCATAATTTTAAAGGAAACAACTTCCAACAAAACAACTTTCTCGTCTTCTGGATACATGTATTATTAAAATGTGTAGCTAATAACGCATGAGAAAGCATGCAACAGCAATCTCCACGTGGCCCTCTTTTGTAGGATAACACATGCAGCAGCATTTAATGCTACGAAACCCTATTGTCTTGTTATGTACTGTGTATCCTATGTGGCATGAGGCAGAAGACAATAACTTGCATAGGCGGCTATATTCAGAAATGACAATAAGTTTAAAAAGTCATCTCCAATGCAAAAAAGTATTGAGAAGACAATATAAAGTAATTTTTTACGACTTCCACGACAACCTTTGCTCTTCTAATGATATGGTATCAGTGTTTATTATTAAATTGTGTAGAATAACGCATGCAGAGTATTTAATGCTACGGGACCTGTTGTGTTAAGGAACACAATATGTGAGAGAGAACCCGAGAGAGAGAGAGAAAGAGAGTGTGGGAGATGGGATAAAGAGGAAGGATCGAGCTCGACTAGATTTTAAACTTAAAATTTAATTTTTGGTTATCATTACTAATAACTAGTTCGCACGTACGAGTTTAGACGAACACTAACCGAGCCCCGAGCAACGTGACATCAGCTAGCTAGGTTTCTAATACCGTGGCATTCATGTTAATTTAAACATTTACAATATTATTTAAACTAATATGACTACTAAAATTAAAAATAGTTTTGGATTTAATATCTACTTCAAACTAATTAAAGTTAAAATTGCATTCTTTTTTATTTAAAATGTAATTGGAACTACAATTAATACTAACATTCGCTTGTCCCGTAGTTTAAGTCATATTTTCCTCGATACTAGGCTTGACGTAGCCCTTGCTTGTCAAGTCGTTGCACGAACACATTAGAAAAGAGTTTTGTTGGGCTATCGAAGTATAGCAAGCACCGTACCGTGTCACGTGCATTTGTTAAACAGTGAAAGGGTGTGAAGGCCACTGGCAATGTCAAGACATCACGGGCTATAGCTGGGTTAGACGACGACCCTTTTGCTGCGGGCCGAATCGGTCCCTTGGCCTGGGAATGGATTGGTTGAAGGAGCAATACACAAGAATAGACTGCCATAGCTGGGTTAGACGACGACCCTTGATTCTCGACAGGTTGTAATATCTAACTGTTGTTAGATAGTAGAACTAGACATCGTTCTACGTCGTTTCTGCGGTGTAGGCTGGGACGCTGTCACGCACTCATGCCCTTACTCCGGGTGCGGGTCGTGATAGGGTGCGCGAGAAAGGAACACTGTCGCTATCGATTCGGTCGGGACCGATAGGTCGGGATCGATTGACTCGATCGAACGGGAACGGTTGAATTAAGATCCATTCTCTCGCCTGAAGTAAACTCAAGGTGAGTGGCTGACCCTCCTCTTCTCGACCCCCTTCCTAGGTAAATCGATAATGTTGTTGCGAATGAAAGGATAAATGCAAGGGCACAAACACGGGAAAGGGATTGAGTTTTCAAAGATAATGTAGGCTATGTCTTAATAACTAAAAGAAAAATATGTCTTCGTACGGTTATGGACAACTTATCGACAACGTAGTTTCCTCGATCAGCACAGGTTTAGCGGGGACTTGCATCGGAGCTAGCTACTTGCGTTGAAAGGACCCCGATTAACAAAGCTATACGTCCAGGATGGTTCCAGAGAAGCCATTCCATAACGTGACAGCGTCCCAGCCTACACCGCAGAAACGACATAGAACGCTGTCTAGTTCTACTATCTAACAACAGTTATAATATCAAAACCTGTCGAGAACGGTCAACTCTGAATGGAGGACAAGCAATGTCAATATAATATACTCAATAATCTATGATATTGTTGCGACCGTCCAGTGTAGGTATTTATGTATGGTATTTATGGTGCACATCATCTTAATTCAACCGAGTAGTTCAAATGAGGGAATTATGTATGGTATTTGTGGTGCACATCATTAGGACGGGTTACGACCGTCAAGTGTTGTGATAAGCTATGATATCAGTAAGTTTGGGATCCTTTAGATATTGGGCTAGCAACCCGTATCGAAGCGATCATAGTCTTACACATAAGGATGCCAAAGATGCATTACGGTGCGAACCGTCCATGGTCATTGCGTGATGACAGACCATGGTCATTGCTGCGACAGACCATGGAGAACTTGCATCAGCTAGATATGGCAGTAGTGGAGAGAGGTGCACCGGCTACAGTTCAGGGAGCACCATGACTTCCTAGCAGATCACATATCGCTCTAATAATTCAAATCACATTTTACATTTATTGTCGTATCTTATATTCCAGTTCAGCTTTACTTTTCGTATTTCTCACCATGCTATGTTTCCATTACTCACATGCTCTACCTGCTTTTATACTATACCATGATTTGAGACTAAGTTCTATTTGAAAGAAGGGTTACAACCCCGGTCCTTATTTGGTCCAAGGGTTGTAACTCGGCTTCAAATGGTTTCCAAGTCGCCTATATCTTTGTCTTGTATTTCATTATAATGTCTCTTATAGTATTTGTCAATTCATATGGAACTGCTGTTGGTGTTTGTACTTGCTCATTTTTCTGACAGGATACCATTGACATATTACAATTGTCTCGTGTGACTGATTGCCCGACCTATTATGGGGTCGAGTCTGATGGAGTAGACCCGGAGTGTATATACTGTACAGGTACATTTATCTGTTTAGTTGTAGTATTTATAGATGACCTAGACAGCGTTCTACCGTCGAAGCTGCGGCGTAGGCTGGACGTAACCACGTACTCGTGCCCCTAATCAGGTTGCGGGTCGTGACAGAAACACCGTGACCTTCATATAGATAGGGCCGGTGGGCTGAGATTAGCGTTGGGTGCAGGCGCAAGGCCTGCCACCCTTATGCATATGTTTATGCATAAGGGTGGCAGGCCCTGCGCCTGCACCCAACGCTAATCTCAGCCCACCGGCCCTATCTATATGAAGGTCACGGTATTTCTGTCACGACCCGCAACCTGATTAGGGGCACGAGTACGTGGTTACGTCCAGCCTACGTTGTCTAGGTCATCTATAAATACTACAACTAAAAGATAAATGTACCTGTACAGTATATACACTCCGAATTGAGGTGACATAGCAATACAGTCTCAATCACAAATGTAAAACTAAGGTAGATAGTATGGAAAGGAAAATACGAATGATGAGAACATGAAATAAGTCCAAGATCCACAAAAGACCAGAGCTATACACAAACAACCCAGAGAATAACATAATATATAAAAACTACTACAGTCTAAAAAGTACTAGCTAGCTCGTAGGCCAGGCAAACATAACTAAGCTACACTACTCAGGGTGAGCAAAGTCTAGTGGCTCTACTAATAAGCCACAGTCCGGGTCTACTCCATCAGACTCGACCCCATAATAGGTCGGGCAATCAGTCACACGAGACAATTGTAATATGTCAACGGTATCCTGTCAGAAAAATGAGCAAGTACAAACTCCAACAGCAGTTCCATATGAATTGACAAATACTATAAGAGACATTATAATAAAATACAAGACAAAGATATAGACGACTTGGAAACCATTTGAAGCCGAGTTACAACCATTGGACCAAACAAGGACCGGGGTTGTTACCCTTCTTTCAAATAGAACTTAGTCTCAAATCATGGTATAGTATAAAAGCAGGTAGAGCATGTGAGTAATGGAAACATAGCATGGTGAGAAATACGGAAAGTAAAGCTGAACTGGAATATAAGATACGACAATAAATATAAAATGTGATTTGAATTATTAGAGCGATATGTGATCTGCTAGGGAGTCATGGTGCTCCCTGAACTTTAGCCGGTGCACCTCTCTCCACTGCGGCCATATCTAGCTGATACAAGTTCTCCATGGTCTGTCGCAGCAATGACCATGGTCTGTCATCACGCAATGACCATGGACAGTTTGCACCGTAATGCATCTTTGGCATCCTTATGTGTAAGACTATGATCGCTTCGATACGGGTTGCTAGCCCAATATCCGAAGGATCCCAAACTTACTGATATCATAGCTTATCACAACACTTGACGGTCGCAACCCGTCCTAATGATGTGCACCATAAATACCATACATAATTCCCTCCTTTGAACTACTCGGTTGAATTAAGATGATGTGCACCATAAATACCATACATAAATACCTACGCTGGACGGTCGTAACAATATCATAGCTTATTGAGTATATTATATTGACATTGCTTGTCCTCCATTCGGAGTTGACCGTTCTCGACAGGTTTTGATATTATAACTGTTGTTAGATAGTAGAACTAGACAGCGTTCTACGTCGTTTCTGCGGTGTAGGCTGGAACGCTGTCATGTTATGGAATGGCTTCTCTGGAACCATCCTGGACGTATAGCTTTGTTAATCGGGGTCCTTTCAACGCAAGTAGCTATCTCCGATGCAAGTCCCCGCTAAACTTGTGCTGATCGATGAAACAACGTTGTCGACAAGTTGTCCATAACCGTGCGAAGACATATTTTCCTTTTAGTTATTAAGACATATCCTACATTATCTTTGAAAACTCAATCCCTTTCCCGTGTTTGTGCCCTTGCATTTATCCTTTCATTCGCAACAACATTATTGATTTACCTAGGAAGGGGGTCGAGAAGAGGAGGGTCAGCCACTCACCTTGAGTTTACTTCAGGCGAGAGAATGGATCTTAATTCAATCGTTCCCGTTCGATCGAGTCAATCGATCCCGACCTATCGGTCTCGACCGAATCGATAGCGACAGTGTTCCTTTCTCGCGCACTCTATCACGACCCACACCCGGAGTAAGGGCATGAGTGCGTGACAGCGTCCCAGCCTACACCGCAGAAACGACGTAGAACGCTGTCTAGTTCTACTTTCTAACAACAGTTAGATATTACAACCTGTTGAGAATCAAGGGTCGTCGTCTAACCCAGCTATGGCAGTCTATTCTTGTGTATTGCTCCTTCAACCAATCTATTCCCAGGCCAAGGGACCGATTCGTCCCGCAGCAAAAGGGTCGTCGTCTAATCCAGCTATAGTCCGTGATGTCTTGACATTGCCAGTGGCCTTCACACCCTTTCACTGCTTAACAAATGCACGTGACACGGTACGGTGCTTGCTATACTTCGATAGCCCAACAAAACTCATTTCTAATGTGTTCGTACAACGACTTTACAAGCAAGGGCTACGTCAAGCCTAGCATCGAGGAAAATATGACTTAAACTACGGGACAAGTGAATGTTAGTATTAATTGTAGTTCCAATTACATTTTAAATAAAAAAGAATGCAATTTTAACTTTAACTAGTTTGAAGTAGATGTTAAATCCAAAACTATTTTTAATTTTAGTAGTCATATTAGTTTCAATAATATTGTAAATGTTTAAATTAACATGAATGCCACGGTATTAGAAACCTAGCTAGCTGATGTCACGTTGCTCGGGGCTCGGTTAATGTTCGTCTAAACTCGTACGTGCGAACTAGTTATTAATAATGATAACCAAAAATTGAATTTTAAGTTTAAAATCTAGTCGAGCTCGATCCTTCCTCTTTATCCCATCTCCCACACTCTCTTTCGCTCTCTCTCTCTCTCTCTCTCGGGTTCTCTCTCACATGTTGTGTTCCTTAACACAACAAGTCCCGTAGCATTAAATGCTCTGTATGCGTTATTCTACACAATTTAATAATAAACACTGATACCATATCATTAGAAGAGCAAAGGTTGTCTTGGAAGTCATAAAAAATTACTTTATATTGTCTTTTCTATACTTTTTTGCATTGGAGATGACTTTTTAAACTTATTGTCATTTCTGAATATAGCCGCCTATGCAAGTTATTGTCTTCTGCCTCATGCCACATAGGATACACAGTACATAACAAGACAATGGGGCTTTGTAGCATTAAATGTTGCTGCATGTGTTATCCTACAAAAGAGGGCCACGTGGAGATTGCTGTTGCATGCTTCCTCATGCGTTATTAGCTACACATTTTAATAATACATGTACCCAGAAGACGAGAAAGTTGTTTTGTTGGAAGTTGTTTCCTTTAAAATTATGCTTGCTCTTAGAATCACTCAAGAATTTTCATGAGCCATCAAAAGAGGGCCACGTGGCAGAGTTACAATGAAGACGAAAAGGTTGTGTTGTTGCCTTGCTGGAAGTTGTTTCTTCCTGAATAATGCTTTTTGTCCCTCCAAATTGCACTTTCAAACTGGCCATCCTTACGTGGCAGTTGACGTGATATGTTGATCTGAAAGCTGACGTGGCAATTTTTTTTAAATAAAAAATAACATTAAAGTTAATATTCCAGATTAACATTAACATTAATATTAATATTATCGTTAACATTAACAATAATATTAATATTATCGTTAACATTAACAATAATATTAATATTAACATTAATCTTAACATTAATATTAACATAAATTAATATTAACATTAAAATAACATTGATATTAACGTTAAATTATTATGGAAAAAATTGGGTAGTTAACTTTTTGGATTAAAATTTGCCATGTCATCAGTCATGTCAGATGACACACTATTAATTTAGGAAAATGCTAAGAAGCTCATTTATTTAACATGCCACATCAGATGGGAGGGCTATATATAGATGGTCAATTTGGAGGTACGATAATATCATTACTCTTTCTTGTTGTATTGTTTCTTGTCCTTCGTTTCTTTTGCTGGTTTCTAACACACTCTATTTTTTTCAATGTCGACGTCACATGGAGAAAGTGATCGTCGTGTGAAAGATTTAGTCGATGAAGAAAGCCTCCTTTCAAGAGGACTGTCAGATGATTTGGATGATGAGCAAAGTTTGGAAGATGTTAGCTTAGGAGACAGTAAAGAACAAGATGAAGACATCAACTCAAACAACGAAATGTTATTTCGCATCACCCTTTCTAATGGATTTAAGAAATGCATTATATTTTTACATCTATTTCTCATGTTTATTTTGTTTTATTCTGTTCTTAGGGACGACGATGAATCTCCATTGGATTTCGATGCAGCGACGATGAAAAAAATATTGCAATCTGCCAACATTAATAAAGATCCAACCATGCTCTTAGAAGAAGATATTATTGGCCTACAGTTCAACTCTATTGAAGAAGAGGGGACATTCTACCGGATTTATTCAAAAGCATATGGTTTCAGTATTAGAAAGAACGAGGTAAAGAAAAACAAATCTGGTAAGGTGACGATCCGTAGTTGGTGTTGTTCGAATGCGGGATTCAGACACAAGAAATACAAAGAAGCTCCAAACGGGGTTTGTGAGCCAAGAAGTGAAAGCAGAAGTGGTTGTAAAGCAATTTTTCGTATTGGGTACACCAATAAAACAAAAATGTGGTCCGTCAAAAAATTTCATGTACATCACAACCATAACCTGGCGAATAATTATGAATCAGCTTTTTTGAGATCCCATCGTAATATAACACTCGCAGAGTTGGAAGAAATTAAGATTATGAAGCAATCAGGGATGGGGACTAGAGAGATATGGAATTTACTTGTCCAGAAGAAAGGTGGCTGGAATAATGTTGGATGGACGAGAAAGGATTTATACAACGCTCTAGCTCAAGATAGTAGAGCACTCGACGATGTTCATGCTTCGACAACACTTACATTTCTTCAATCAAAGGAGAACAGTGACCCAGATTTATTCTACGACTACAAGGTAGACGAAGATTCTAGATTGACCCATCTCTTTTGGGCTGACGGTTCTAGTCGATGCGATTACGAATTATTTGGAGATTCACTAGCATTCGATTCTACATATAAAATAAATAGAAGTCAAATGTCGTTGGTGGTTCTAGTGGGTACAAACAATCATGCGATGACATGTGTGTTTAGGTTTGCAATGATCCATAATGAGACTGCGGAGACTTATTCTTGGGTTCCGAAAAAATTCCTAGAGTGTATGAACGACAAATTACCAGTGACAGTTCTCACGGATGGTTGCAAGTCCATGAATAAAGCAATTGAGGATTTAATGCCCAGCGTAGTTCATCGAACGTGCTCATGGCATATCCTTAACAATGCTGCCAAACATGTACACCGAGAGGGTTTTCACAATAAACTGAGTCTTCTGATTAAAAGGTACATAGCACACTTGCTACTTTACTTTGAAGTATGTTGTTGTTACAATATCACAACTTTAGTTAACGTCCAAGATTTCTAAACAGGTACTATTCAGTCGAAGAATTTGAAAACCGTTGGCAGCGGATGCTAACAGATTATAATTTAGAAAACAATGAGTGGACCACTGCATTGTACAAAACGAGGGAGCGATGGGCGGACACATTCCTACGTGGTAATTATTTTGGCGGTTCTACTGCAATAAATAGATGTGAATCTATAAACGCATTTCTGAAAAAGTTTTTGAATGAGAAGCTGCCACTTTGGAAGGCCCTTCAAAATTGTGGCCACGGTTTGGCGGCCTTACATTACGGCCAGAAGGGTAAGCATGTCAATGATAAATTCTCAACACCAGTTGTGAATCAAACTAGCATGGCCGTAATAGAAGGTAAATTTGCCACAATTTACACTAAAACGGTGTTTATAGATATAAGGAAGGAAATCACACGTTCTGATGTATATACTGTTCCCCATCATCACATCGTAAGAGAGGCAGAAGTTTGCACTGTCCAAAAGTATTTGTCGCCAAACAGTGTCAACCGGAAGGTTACATTTCATCCGGCCGACAACATCATAAAATGTGAATGTATGTGGATGGAGACCAAGGGGATTCCTTGTAGGCATATTTTTTCAGCAACAAAAAGATTGCAAATTGGAGATATTCCAAAGAACTTGATAAAATCTCGTTGGCTCAAGGATTGCAAAGAGAGTTATCTCTCCGGACCTGGCTCAGAAAGAAGATTCATCCACCCAGACATTATTGAGAGCAGAAGGTATGGTTCTATTAATGAACAAGTTAATCTGTTTACATACTATTGTAAGAAATCAAGCAAAATTCAAGAGAGGGGAACGGAGTTGATGTCGTCTGTTCTGATGGAGTTGAAAGAAATGGTGACCGATATTGGCGAAGAAGAACAAATGGTAGCTGATGCAGTTCATGGAGTGCATGAAGCTTTAAAAGAGCCAAATTCGGTAGCAACAAAAGGAAGGCCTTCTCAAGGGAAATCAAGCCAGCCTACAGAAAGTCATCCTATCCCGTAGCCTAGAATATGTAGATTTTGTAAAAAATTGGGTCAGGATTATCGTAATTGTAAAGTTCGAAAGCGAAATAGTGACAATGAGCAAATGGAATAAAATGTAACGTCGTTGACTTAAGACAATGTCTTTCTTATGTGGCAAGATGTCATTCACACGAGACAATTAGATAAAAAATATGTTCTCCAATGCAAAAGTTTGAGAAGACAATTAGATAAAAATGGAGAACAATAAATTCCAAATTCAAAACACGGAGTACATCAAAAATGGAGAAAATATGTTCTTCGTGCAGTTCAAAACGGAGGATAACATTCTCCGTTTCAAATGACACGGTGAATTTCATTCTCTGTTTCAAATTAAAATGGAGAATGAACATTCTAATGTGTTTTTAACACTGGGAATCTTATTCTCCGTTTCAAAATAAACGGAGAATACCGTTCTCCGTTCCAAATTAAACGGCGAATAGAATCCTCAATCGTTTTAATACTGGGAACGGCATTCTCCGTGAAGTTCAAAACGGAGAATATAATTCTTCGTTACAAATGAAACGGAGAATATCATTCTCCGTTTTAAATTGAAACGGAGAATGAACATTCTAAAAATTTATGTATGGAGCCCATTTAAAAGGAAAAAAACTTTGATACAGGAGCCTATGTATGACATGTGGGCCATCTCAAAATCTATGTGTGTATATATATATATATGTTTACACGTTTTACAAAGCAAGAGGGGACCACATGTCATACATAGGGGTATCAAAACTTTGAAAAAAGTTTTGTTAGAAAAGAGTTTTGTGGGCCCTATTAAAATTTATGTATATATATATATGTGTACACATTTTATAAAGCAGAAAGGGCCCACATGTCATACATAGGGGGTATCAATACTTTGATACCCCCTACTGTATCAAGAAAAAAAATTTGATACAGTAGGGGGTATCAAAGTTGGCAGAATTCGAAGGGGCAGATTCATTGGTATTAATGGCATATAAATGGCCGTAGTTGGAAGAGTTTGTTCTAGTCTTACTTAGCTTTAATTGAGAAGGAGCAGATGCATTGGTATTGATGGAAATTAATTAAATTGAATTCGAAGTGGCTGCCTTTTTGGCGTATGAGTCCGAGTTGTTCCATGCCTATAAATGGCAGTAGTGTAGAAAGAGTTTGTTCTCGTCTCACTTAGCTTTTCTTGTGGATATGGACTCTACCGATCCCCCGCCTTGGCAAGACTCTTTCCTCTTGGTTGTCGATCTCCTCGTTCGAAGAAGCTTTGGTGGTGAAGTCCTTCAGAAGACTGACATGTGCCTGGGTTTGGATTTATTGCCAACCCACACTCTGTCGAAGCGCCCGCACGTTGATTGGCTCGGACTATGCACGGTGTTCCTTTGCCGCCAGAAGTTTATTTTTTCAACATGTTCCATTGGTCCGACGATGCACGGTGGTGAAGTCCTTCAGAAGAATGAGATGTGCATGAGTTTGGAGTTTATTATCGTTCCACGCTCTGTCGAAGCGCCAGCCAAGAGTCTATCTCTTCGACATGTTCCTTGTTGAAGAAGGATGGCTTTGCACGGTGCTCTGCCTCAAGGAATTCCTTGAGGCAGTGGGTTCCTTTGCCTCAGTGAGTTCCTTTGCTCGGAGGATTCACGATGAAGTGACTTGCCTCAAGGAGTCATCCAACGGTTCCTATGCTCTGACGATGCACGATGAATACCATGTGGACACGAACTGAAAGACGACAGAGAATAATACTCCTTCACAGATGAAGCTTGCAATTGAATTCCTTGAGGCAAAACACTTCATCGTGCATCGTCAGAGCAATGGAACTCCCTGAACAAAGAAACTCCGTGCATAGTCAGAGCAATGGAACTCCATGAACAAAGGAACTCCGTGCATAGTCAGAGCGAATCAAAGTACGAGCGCTCCGACAGAGTGTGGGTTTAGATTTATTGCGCTCGCACTTTGATTCGCTCTGACTATGCACGGAGTTCCTTTGTTCATGGAGTTTCATTGCTCTGACTATGTACGGAGTTCCTTTGTTCAGGGAGTTCCATTGCTCTGACGATGCATGATGAAGTGATTTGCCTCAAGGAATTCAATTAAAAGCTTCATCTGTGAGGAGTGTTGTTCTCTGTCGTCTTTTAGTTCGTGTCGATGTGGTAGATGGTATTCATCGTGCATCGTCAGAGCATAGGAACCGTAGGATGACTCCTTGAGGCAAGTCACTTCATCGTGCATCCTCCGAGCAAAGGAACTCACTGAGGCAAAGGAACTCACTGCCTCAAGGAATTCCTTTGCCTCAAGGAGTTCCATTGCTCTGCGATGCCCGGACGCAGCTCACATTCAACTTTTTTCTTGATAGTAAGATTTTATGTAGTATTTCAGACTTTCATAATGTACATGTAACTCAAAAAGTCAAACTTTTCGTGGTTATCACAATGTAAATTTTACTCAAAAAGGATTTTATTATAAAAGATAGCAGAGCAGACATTATAAAAGACATAAGTTCTCTTGAAATCTAATTCTTAGCCCATACCAACCTCATCATTGTAGTCTTCTTAGTCCATACCAACCTCGTTATATTCTCATCAAGCTCATCTTCATTCTCTTTTTCAAACTAAACGGAGAATAACATTCTACGTTTCGAAAGACACGGAGAACGTCATTCTCCGTTTAAATAAAAACGGCGAATGAATATTTTAATGTGTTTATTATCCGTTCAAGACAGACGGAGAATGTTATTATCCGTTCCGAAATAAACGGAGAATTCCATTCTCCGTTCCAACTAAAACGGAGAATATAATCCGAAGGGGCAGATTCATTAGGAATAAATGGCATATAAATGGAATAATTCATTGGTATTAATGGCATATAAATGGTAGATTCATTGGTATTAATGACAATAAAAGTGACTGCAGCTTGGCGCATGAGTTCGAGTTGTTAAATTTTGCCAATAAATGGCAGAATTTGGGAGATCTTATTATAAAAATGACTGCCCTTTTGGCGCATGAGTTCGAGTTGTTTCATATGTAAATAAAAGTCAAACTTTTCGTGGTTTTGACAATGTAAATGTAATTCAAAAATGATTATATTATAAAAGCAGAGCTTATAAAAGACAGAAGTTCCTTGCCCAATTACATCATAATTACATTGTTGTTTTACAATGTCATTGCTAGGTTCATTTTACATATTTGCTTGAAAGCAACTCCTTAGCCCATGACAACCTCATCTTTGTAATCTTCTGGTGAGTTTCCTTGTCATTTCCTCCCGGTATTTCGAAGGGAGGAGTCGTCAACATATTCATATAATACGCCGTGTACAGGAGGCAGTTGGGTGCCAGTTGTTGTGGGCAATTTAGAGAACAATTCAGCACTTTGCTCTCATACTCCTTCTTCGCCGGGCATCTCTCCCTCATCATATCAACTTTTCTCCTGACGATAGGCTCTAAGGTTTTTTTCATTAATTTTGCATCCACCTTGCACGTATCGTACGTGGTTAGCCTCAAGGAGTTGTAGTGTGTCCAGTCATAGAAGATAAAGTTGAATGTGAGCAGAGTATAGTGTTTGATGTATGCATTAAAGAGTGGGATGAATAGCAACTCTATGTCGTCCTCCAAACCCATGACGAAGTCTACTAAATCTGTTTGGATGTCTTCAAAGGCACCGGGTTTTGCGTTTTCTTTATTGGCACGTTGAACGATGGTCTGTTTCCCAAAAACAATACACAATATCATGAGTAATTTTTTTTCTGTCACTCATCATCGGTTTACACATGAATATGGATTTTTCTGTTTGAATTCTTACCAATGTGTGGGCCGTCATGAATGCAGACCACTTATGTGATTGGGGCACCGGCTTTTTTTTTGGATCAATGGCACCTCCTTCGAACTAGACGGGGCACACCTTTTACTGCCTTAAATTTCTCTCAGCTTCCTTATTATTATGTCCAGTATGCCAGCCTCCATGTCGTCATAGTTGAGTATGTCTTGCATGTCTACTGCCGACAGCTGGACTGAAACTCCATTTTCACCTTTTTCGGATAAAATTCGTATACCATATCACTGCACATAAATTTAGTTTAGATTAAATTAATAAAGATAGATTCTCATTACATAATTATGAAAAAAGTCTATAAAAAACGAACGAAAAAAAGGGTTCATAATACATACTTTGGAGAATTCTTTCTGGGAATTACGATGTCGATGTATTGTTTCTTCAGCTCTTCATCCGCATATTTCCAAAGTAAGAGTTCATCGCATTCCCTTAGTATGACGTGGTTCTTCTTTAATTCAACCATTTTGGCGTCTTCTCGGGATTTCGGAGCGGCATTAACCTTTCGCTTTTTATTAGCCTCTCCAACTGTATTGCTTTTTATTAACCTCTTTCCCCCCGATCCTCCTCTTCTTCTGACTTCTCTTGGAGCAGCAAGTTCAGCAGCTGCTTGAAACTCCTCACATTGAAGTACTACAACCATGGCTTCGAGATCTTTAATTTTTCTATCCTTTTCATTGGCTTCAATATTAAACGATTCAACTTTATTTTGAAGCTCCCTTTTCTCCTTAACGAGCCTTTCATTTGTTTCTCTGAGTTGTTTGGTTGTTCGCACTGAAATAAAACAAACAACAATGAAATGTATGATGTGAACCTAACACGGAGAATGACATTCTCCGTGTAATATAATACGGAGAATAACCTTTCCAGTATCGAAATGATAGGGAATAGAAATTATCCGTTTCAAATAACACGGAGAATGACTATTCTCCGTGTTATAGTACACGGAGAATAGTCATTCTCCTAGAAGATTACAAATCAGAAATTTGAAATAGAAAAGATTTTACCTTGTGCATGTAGATCTGATTTAAGAACATAATTTTGATGTCTCAAATCCTCCAGTTCATGCACAGAGCCCTCCATCACAACGTTGACTTTACGTTGTTGTGCTTCTTGTGCCTCGAGCTCTTTCAGCTTTTCTTTGAGTTTCTCGTTCTCAAGGTTGGTTGCACGTAACTGCGCTCCTTGTGCCTGCATTTCTTTTAAATTTTCTTTGAGTTCTTCATTCTGCGCAAGAATATCAGAATGATGTCTTCTCAAATCCTCCAATTCCTTTGCTGAGTCGTCCATCACAGCGCCCATTTCATGATGCTGTGGTATCCGTTGTTCATCAAAATTATCCCCACCTGCTTCTTGGTGTTCTTCCTCTCCCTCTTTTTCAACTTCTTCTATAGGTGGCTCATCTTCTTTGTGCCCTTCTTCTTCCCCAACAGGTATAACCAGATCTTCCAATATCATCTTCGATCTCATTTTGTTGGGATATTCGGCCTTGAGGAAGTTTGAGATTTTGTACCCATTCCATGTGAAAAATCTTGGGTAATCAAGAATTGGGGCGAACTTCCTTTCCACAAATTTACTATGTTCTACAAACCAATAGAGGAAGTATATTGTGCAACCTTCCAATTTGTGGAAAGCCATTGAGTAATCCCCCTGTTCAGTTTTGCTTCTACTCCTCTTTATGCTATCCATTACATATGCCAGGATTAATATTGGCCAGCATATACTGTTGATGACGTCCACACTGTCTACCAAGGCCAAGAATCTGTAAGGCAAATTTGAACCGCCAGACTTTGTAAAGAATACTGTTTGGCACAAGTGGAAGATTATTAGCTTGGCCAAATCATCTGGATTAACAGCGTTATCTCTGCCACGAAGCCGTCGTAACAATTCAAAGAACTTGTCTCTCACTTCCTTATTCGTGACTTCTGAGTGTTTGCCCTTAGTATTAGCCAGCAATCTTGTGAAATGATCTCTACACAGGCTCAATAATGCTGGTGGTGTGGGCTATTGTTGTTTTTCCTTTATCAATCTTCTGTAAGAAACATCATCAACGCTTTCTTCATTCAACGGTAGACCGAATATGACTGCCATATCCTTGACGCTTGGCGCGATTTTAACAGTAGTGCTCAATTCAAAGCACCCGACGCCATCTTCTTCTTTTGTGTAACTTGTAATTAAATTCTCAAGCCCTTCCGTTACCTTGGCCACTTCGGAGACGTGGACTCTATTTTGGTAGAAAATCTCGACAAAATTCTAGAAACCAGTATTCTTCAAGGAACCAATAACTGGCTCAGGTAAACGGCCAACATCTCGATTGACCTTCTCCATAAGATTTAGCATTGGCTTGAAGGTAGAACGGAAAAGTCTTGAATCCTTATTCCTGACAGATTTTCTTTCTGCAAAATAAAAAAACAAAAAACAAAAAATTAGGTCGGAGAATGGCCATTCTTATGGGTTTTAACATTGGGAACGGCATTCTCCGTTTCAAGTTAGACGGAGAATTCCATTCTCTGTTCCAAATTAAACGACGAATAGAATTTAACATTCAAATGCGTTTTATGACGAAGAATGTCATTTTCCTTGTAATATATACAGAATTTGCGAACATAAAATCAAAGTTATACCTTCTGTTTGCACTTCTTCTTGCACTTCTTTTTGTTTAGCAGCTTTTTCCTTTTTTTCTTTGTGTAACTTTCTTAGAATAGGGTTTCCGTTGTTCTCCGTCTATCGCTTTTGGATTTTTTGTAACTGGTGCATCATTTCTATTTGGTGATGCTGCCGGTGATGATTTTGCCGCTGATGCCGACATGGTGTGAATATTGCGAATGGGAAGGAAGGTTTGAAGTTTTTGGAGGAGAATGACCTAGGTTTGAGTACAGAGTGGATTATGGAAGAAGAGGAAGCTCCGAAACGGTTTTCTTTTTTCCTTTTCTTTTTTAATAAAAGGGTTCGGGGGTGTTTTGAATTAATTAGAAGGGCAAAAATGTCATTCGATGGAAGGGCAAAAGACTCCTTTCTGCTTAATTATATTAATTTGAAGGACATAAATGATTCTGCTTAATCAAAAAGAATTGAAGCCGTTTGGCCAAAATGTCATTACAACTCAACAAAACAAATAAACATAATACATTAGGTCTTTCCATACATTAAATATAAAAGAAGAAGAAAAAAAATCATCGTCTTCCATATTCAATCAGATTGGACTTCTTTTTTAGCTCTTCATTGTGCTCTGAAGTTGTAATCCATTCAGCAACTTTGCGTCTTTCCTTTTCCGCATCAAACTGCATATAACAAACATAACATCAAAAATATTGCTCTAAAAAGTTGAAGTTTTTGACGACATATTTTCATACTTACATCGATAGAACGGTAGTCCAGGCTACATCGGTTTTTCATGAATGCAATTAAAAAAATTCCACAATCAACTAAATTGCTTTGGCGGGGAACATAAGAAGGACGTTTTATTGCAAAAGTAGAAAACCTGAACCTAGCATCTCTCAGCTTCAAAATCTCTTCTTCGAGAAAGATATCCAAATTTGAAAGCTACAATTACCAGAAAACAATACGTATTAGTATAATGCTTATCTTGTACCCAATTCATAAAAATTGATGAATATGAGCTTATTATTTCTTTTATAACTGTTCTGCTTTGAATCGGATCATCTTTAGATGCAAGTGAGTCCCAAATTTCAACAGTCCTTTTTTTAAACAGAACTCTTGCAAGAGTATAGTGTTTGCCCAAATGAATGGGTATGTATATCTGAATCAGGATAATTAGGTAAAACAAATTAGTAAATTTTCAGAAAATTAGAATTAATAATTAAACATAAATACATTAATACCTCTTTACAAGTGCTTAAAGATCCCATGTAATCCTGAAAGTATTTAAACTTCTTCCATAATTCATGAGGATTTTTGACGGATGGAGGTAACGTGGCTTTCTACATACACATCAATTAATACATTACGAAGGACAAACAAACGAGAAAATTGTTAATGCATTTGCATTGAAGAATAAAATGCTCACTCATCGACATCCTTATTGGTAAAAACCATACATTAGCTTTATTGGAGGTTCTTTTCCGTTCCTCCACGGTGAGAAGAGCAGAGACAATACCTACAATCTGAATAAAATATTAAAAATGTCAGCGATGGAATCGAAGTAAACATAGATGGCATCTAAGAAGAAATATACTATCTATACATACCCCATTGGTAATTCTCGTTAAAGGAGCTAAGGTCTTCATCTCCCACTGAGACACATAGGTTTTGTTGCAAGATGATATTATTTTTCTAAGAAAAGAAACGAATAAATTAGGAGAAAAAACTGTTAGAATTAAATCAAAACTCATATTACTTACTCGTCAGGTCTATCATCTGCAAAAATATAGTCGTAATATCTCGAAGAAACACTAGTACAATTGCTAGGCTTCGAGGTTGAACCCCTTATTAAATTTTTGGATGGTGAGACCGGATGTAAATTTCTACGCATTCTTTTAGAAGGACTGCTAAAGTCAGTTTCTTCTTCTTCTATAGCGTCCAATGCGAGAAATCGGTCCAATGCTTTACTACGAGACTGTAGCTCCACGTCCTCCTCTTCGGAAGAAGATACAACGGAAACCACCTTCATATTATTAAATGCTCCAGATGAAGATGCCTCCTTCAAAGCTGGAGATTCTTCAATCTTCTCCAAACGCCGAGATAACTTCATTTGTTTAATTTTTATCTTTACAATATCAGCTGAAATCGTCGACAGATGTTCTTTAATCTTGCGCAACAAACGCGGAATAAAGGTTTCATTTGGATTTGGCATCCAATCTTCTACGACTTCTACATTTCCCCCCACACGAGTAGACATCTTGAGAACAAAAAAACTATTGTATTTCAGAAAACTATTCTATGTATTTCAGAATGAATAATAGTACTATGAAACAAGAAAACTATTGTATATATAGCAAGAGAGAAGTACAAAAAGTGAGGAAGATGGAAAGACAAATAAATTTCGAGACTAGCAAACAATCTACTAGCCGTTTGATTAAGGAGGGCTCGAGGAAGATTCTACTTGCCGTTTGATTGAGGAGGGCTCGAGGAAGATTCTACTATCCGTTTAAAAATTACAAAAGGTTATCGTGATCAACTTCAATTAAGGAACTCTATAAGAGGTTTAATTCCGCTTGATTGAGAAACTCGACGAAGTCCGCCGCGAACCGGAACTTCTTCTTCTTTTCTTCTTCATCTCCGTTTCTCCTTCCACCACCACCATGCCTTGTAGATTTAAAACAAAAATATTAAATTCTTAGATGAAACAAAAAAACTAATTACGAAAAGATTACTAAATTAAAATCAAACAGAACACATATTGTCACGACCCGTTACCCAAATTGTTGGGCCGGGCCGAGCCATGTCCAGCCTACGCTTGGTTAAAGCGCAGTAAGCTGTTCTAAGAATAGACAATAAATGATCTAAGCTACTAACAGTTCTAAAATCGCATTTAAATGTTCATCACAACACAGCATCTATAAGCGAAGGTAACATAAGCACAGACTTAATAATACATAACCAAAGTATCTAACTGGAGACAAAGTCCAGTATCCAAATATAAGAACATACCAAAGTCTAAGTCTCAAAACACAAGAAAGATAACTAAGCAAGGTTCCCCGCTGGGGCCTCTTCTGGAGCTAAGGCTAGGTCCTCAATGCAGTACCATAATATGTAACACATAGCGTTTCCTCTTCAGAAAGTAAACCTACAACGTTATCCTGTCAGGACGGGAGCAAGTACAACCTCTACAACTAAAGTACTGAACATATAATGAAAGAGATGTACAACAAGGATCATGGTGTGATAAGTCTATAAAACAGGAAATACTAGAAACATGACCTCATGGTACAACTGGGATCACAATATCATAGTAACACAGGGAACATGGCATATCTGGAATCATGGTATATCTCATAATCTATCATGGCAAGGATACATATGTCATAAAGACAGATGTATATGTAATGTTTAAAACTGTAGCAAGTACGTGATCGGTCAATAGATGTACAATGTACCGAGGTACAATGTAAATAAAATGTACATATGTACAAGTAAAACAATCGATAGATGTACATACGTACAAATACAGCTGATGAGCCTACGACAAGGTATACATAAAATGTCAACCTTGCTCGGTACGTACGTACGAGTAGGGGGGCATGATCACGTACGCTACTAACAGTTTCCCCATAACCCATATTCTATCATGTTAAAGATACGAGAACAGTAAAAACATGTGAGAGATACTGGGAGTAGTATAAGCATGGCAGGTACTGGAAGCCGTATGAAACATGTGAATACTCCGAATAGTATAAAGCTTAGTAAAACATGTACTGAGAACCAGTAAGAAGCATGTGAAGGTACGATAACTGTCCTAAGCATGGCAAGTGCTGGAAGTAATACAACATGTGAAGATTTAACTCGCTATCTCAATGATCAGTATTTTTAACAGGGTTAATACATGTTCTAGCATTAAAAGACAGTAAATGAGTGTGTAGATGTACTTGCCTCGAGCAAAGCAAGAATACTAGTACGAAGATAAAGATGTCCGATGTCCTGTCAATAATGACATACAAACTCAGTTCTAAGCTATGATCAACAATATACTAGTGGTGTGACACGACTCCTAACTGGATACTAGCCAAGTGGGGACCTAGCATAAAAGTCTAATGTGAAGTGCCACTATACACAAACTAACTCTATAGGGTCTTTACACTAGTGCGGGGTGAGATCCAATACTATAACAACTCAAATCAACGCAAAACTTGCAAGTTGTAACTACTCAATAAATAAATCAAACGGTACACTAAGTTCCAACAATTTTAGAGATAGACAAAAAGCTCAAATATATATAAAATAAAGTACCAAAATAATCCTTGTTAATTATAGAAATTTATACTAATTTTTCTGGGATTTATAAACCCTCATAAATATTTATTAAAAATCAGCAAACTTAAATATATTGAAAATGAGTTCTGTTTTCCCATTTTTATAAAATACCAAAAGCACTTAATAAATGCTAGAAAAATTATAATAAATTAGCTAAATTAACATAATATTTAAATACCATTTTTCCAAGATTTTTACAGCAATTAAAATATATATAAAAATTCAAAACCAGAAAGTAACAATATCTAGAAAAATAATTAATTATAAATTAAGGATAATACATAATCAAAATCTACAGATGCTGTCGGATGATAAAATAAATATCACCAACGTGTCCAGAATGGTCAAATCAGCTAGGATAGCCTACCCATAAGTCCAATTTGGACACAGGAGCAAAACGGTAATTTTGGGTCAAAATGATGTCCGTCGTTGGACACACTTTGCACCGAAAAGCGTGTCGGGATAGAAGTCTACAAAATCTAGCAAATTATATGTCCACGAATCTAGAATGATGATACGAACCCAACGGTATATCCGGAATTGGATTCCGATGTGCCGATCTCAAAATGATACGTTGACGCGACACTTGGTATCCGGTTTGCACAGAAATGCGTGCCGGAGCAAATGTCTTCAAAACTCAGCAAATTATATGTCAACGAGTCCAGAATGATGATACGAACTAAACGGTATATCCGGAAGTGGATTCCGATGAGCCGATCTCAAAGTGACCCGTCGACTCGGAAAGTGGGACCCGCTTTGCACCGAAATACGTGCCAGGGCCCATGTTCTCCAAATCAAGCAAATTTTATATGAAAACAAGCCAGAACGACGCCACGAGTCTACTGGTGGTGTCAGAAATTGAATCCGGAGTCCCGGGTTCAAAAATGGAATTTTACAAGTGCAACACTAAGAATTCGAACGGCCAACTTTGGCGTCGAATTCAACCAACCAAACGTGCTTAAAATGAAACGAAATCTAAAGGAGACAGGAAGATGGTTATACCAGCTGTGCACCGGAACTGACGGTGCGCAAAACGGAGCTGCGACGGCGAAGTTACGAGCTGACGAAGTCGGCTCTACGAAACTGTCCAAAAACAGTTTAATTTAAAACGTCAAGTTGGTGGCCAGTTTTGAGGTATCAAACGACGAAATTAACGGACGAAAATTGAGGGGAGTAAAGTGCTATATACCGAGATTACGACGGAGCAAAAAGTTCGCCGATCCAACGGTCGGATCTCCCGAAAAACGTGCACGAACTTGCTGCGACGGAGCGCCATTTTCGAGTTCAAAACTCGCGCGCGCCGACGGGATTCCGTTCAAAACGCACGAATAGCCTATGCGTCGCGCCGGGGAGGAAGGCGACGGCCAGGGGGCGTTCGCCGGAGGTCGCTGGACGAGGGGGGAGCTCGCGGGGGGGGCTGTGCGGTGGTGGCTGCGGCTTGCGGAGGTGGTGGCGGTGGTGCGAAGATGATGGTGAGGGTGATGGGAAGTTGGTAGAGGAAGAGGAGAAGGAGAAGAGGAAGGTGACGCATGGCCAGGGTGGCGGTGGCCGGCGATGTCGAGCACGGCGGGGGTGGCCGTGAGGTGGTGGTGGGAGCGTAGTTGTGGTGGTTTAATGGTGGAGTGGTGATGGTAATGGTGGGGAGCTTGATGATGATGATGGTGTTTATGGTTATTGGCTAGGGAGGAGGAGGAGGAGATGGTGAAGGAGGTGGTGGCTGGTGGAAGTGCTCGGCCAGGGGGGGCTCGGCATGGTGTGGAGGAGTGGGGGCTGTGATGGTGGTGTTGTGTGTGTGAGAGAGAAAGAATGAGATATATATGTGTGTGTATATATATTAATGAGAGGGGGTGAGAATAGAGAGAGAGAGAATGATATTTGAAAGGAAGGGGGGGAGCATGAAGTCGGCTGAAGTGGGGGGGGGGATGTTCGGCTGTGAGGTGGAGTGAGGGGGTGAGGTGTGTGTTTGTATATTTAATGGGAGAGAGAGAGATAGATATTTGTTTATATATAATATATATTATATATATATATATATATATATGTGTAGGTATATATATATATATATATATATATATATATATAAAGAGAGATAGAGAGAGAGAAAAGTATAGAGAGAGGGGGGAGAAAGGTTCGGCCATGGGGGTGTTCGGCTGGCAGTATGGGGGGGGAGTTGAGGTGGTGTGTGTGTTTATGTTTTAAATGGAGGAGAGAGAAAAGGAAGATATTTATATATATGTATTTATATAAATATGTGGGATATTTGAAAAGTAGAGAGAGAGAGATATTTTTAAATAGAAAAAATAGGAAAAATATGTGGGGTACTTGGGCAGTCATGAGAATACAACATGAAGCTTGGGTTCGGGTTCGGTCGAGCCGGGTCGGGCCAAAATCGGACAGGGGGCAATATTCGAATTAAATGCGTATTTATAATCACGGATAAATAAATAATATACGGGGACTCCAATAAATGGGACACAAGTTGCAGGCGGGGAGTAGGCTTCATGTGGGCCAGGTCCATACTTTGGGTCGACTAGGTTGGGTCGATGTCGGGTCCCGAAATTAAATTGGAAAATAAATCAGGTTTTACGGTCGAAAATAAATCGGCCTAAATTGACCCGGAAGTTGTGCGAAAAAAATGGAGCACAAAATGGAGTGTCTGAGTGGGACACGAAGGTCATGGGTGGAGAGCGTCTCGAGTAGATCATTTATGAGAAGTTGGTTCCGGGAAAATGGCTGGTCTGGTGCTCCTAAATTAAAAGCAACGACAACGTGCAAACGATGATCAAAAATAAAAGTGGGAATAATTATTCAACGATTAATCGGTCTAAGTTGACCCGAAGTTGCGCGATACAAAAAGAGCACAAGAGAACAAGTTCAAGTGGGACACGATATATCAAAACGAAGATAATCTTGTCTACTTCAAAACTCGTGAAGAGAGTTTCCAGAGATTGGCATCCCTGACGCTCCAGAAGTCAAAGTTATGGAAAGGTACATTAATGATCTAAACATTTAAATAATAATATATTTATTGAAAACAATTCATTCAGAAAAATAAAAATAAACCCTGAAATTCAGGGGGCTTACATCCTACCCACCTTACAAAAATTTCGTCCTCGAAATTAAAAATCATCCAACCGGTCAAACTATAATATGTAGCTGCTCTGGCTACGATACTCAATCTACTATCCTTGTAATCATCTCTTTTGTTTCTCCTACAAACTTTTTGGTTCAGGTTCAACAAAGTCCTTCTATCATAAACTATGTCATATATCCTTTAAAATCTTCCATACTAACATGAAACATTTATGTATACCCTAAACTATAGGTTATTCTCCGGGTATGTCTATAAGCCTATAATGCTTAATCATCAACCATATTTCCAACCTCAACTGTAACTACTTGATTTTCTTATCGTATCATAAGTATCCATATTCTATCAATCCACAGTTCCTTAGCATCATTTGTCGTCAATCCTTTCCTACAATTTCTCCTTGAAATTATACATTCAATTCTTATCCTTGGCGTAGAGCCTTCTTCTTTTTACTCAACAAGTCCTCCGAATATAAATCCTCAATTTCAAAACTCCCGATTTATTAATTACCAAAGTACATATGTCTTTGTCTCGTTCTGATATCTTCCCGATCTCGTACGCAATACGATAATTCATTCTAATTTATTCTATATCAATCCACGTATCGATCTACCCTCTAATCATATGTAATTAGCTATAGATAACCAACCAAAATTCTACGAATGCTAAATCCTCAAACTCTAAGCACAAGATTCAAATCCTCAATCCATAGTTACAACAATATATGATCTCATTTCTCCATCTTAGATACCCTATCATCAAGTCATACTATCAATGCAATCATTCTTAATGGTTTCCAAGTCTGCTACAGTCAGTCACCTATACTTGTCCCATAAGCTTAATCTAACCAATCCCTAGGAAAAGTACTTATCACAAACACACAATACATTTATAGTTATACTACAGGATCAGTCAACAAGGTTTGGCTAGTTCAGTCGTCTATCAAGTAGAAGGTAACAAGGCCTAAGACTGGGTCAAGCAATCCATAACAGTGTCCAAACAAGTTAAAGGGTCAAGCAAGACAGGAAAGTTTATCGAAATATTTCCAAGAATGGTACGAAGACAACGAGATGTATAACGAGAAGAATTACCAAAGAGGTTAACGAAAAAGAGTTTAGTCAAGTCATAGGAAAGATGGAACATAAAAATAATTATGTCCAAAAGATAACATGAAAGCAATCACGTTGGAGAGTCCTAGAGAACCTGTAATTCTAGTTGTAGATGTAGATAGAACAGAGTTAATCAAGACGGGGAAAAATGATAATAAGAATTTATTCTTGCTCAATCGGTCATAACGAAGTGAACCAAGCTGAGATATGATCTGATAACCATATACGTCTTCCTGAAATCATGTTGCCAGAATTTTCGCCACACCAGTAAGCCTAGATGCAATAAACGATAGAGTCATAACTAAGGTATACTCCCTAAAATCATATTATCTGGAATCCTCGCCACGCCAACCGGTATGGCTGCGAGAAAATCTAAATTCTATGAATAGGATAGTATATCCGAAATCAGGCTCTATGTTTTTGTCATACCAGCTAATATGGCTGCGATAAATTCTAAACTCCATAACTAAAGCAGATGTTTACCTTATCAGGATATATCATAATTCAATCCACAAAATTTGTCACGATGCAAGATCAAAGTCAACAACGAAAATCAGAAATTAAATTCAACAACGAATTTAAGGAAAAGTAAATGGAAATAAGCGGAAACAGATTTCTAGATAAGATTAGAGTGAGATTAGAGTGAGATCCTCAGGGGTCATCCCAAGGGTACAAACTTGGTCTAAATTGACCCACTAAAATACAAACAAGAGGCTAATTATAGCTAACGGTCCTATGCTGTGATGAGTTCTCCTATGTTGCAATCCTAGAAATCCTCTAGTGTTCTAAATGTTGTCCTAGTGTTATCAAGTTGTCCTAGATCCTAATTGCAGGCATGCTTGGTACAATAACGTAACCAAACAATTTAGTCAGGACCTGCATGGGCCACCACTAAAAATATGTCACGACCCGTTACCCAAATTGTTGGGCCGGGCCGAGCCATGTCCAGCCTACGCTTGGTTAAAGCGCAGTAAGCTGTTCTAAGAATAGACAATAAATGATCTAAGCTACTAACAGTTCTAAATCGCATTTAAATGTTCATCACAACACAGCATCTATAAGCGAAGGTAACATAAGCACAGACTTAATAATACATAACCAAAGTATCTAACTGGAGACAAAGTCCAGTATCCAAATATAAGAACATACCAAAGTCTAAGTCTCAAAACACAAGAAAGATAACTAAGCAAGGTTCCCCGCTGGGGCCTTTTCTGGAGCTAAGGCCAGGTCCTCAATGCAGTACCATAATATGTAACACATAGCGTTTCCTCTTCAGAAAGTAAACCTACAACGTTATCCTGTCAGGACGGGAGCAAGTACAACCTCTACAACTAAAGTACTGAACATATAATGAAAGAGATGTACAACAAGGATCATGGTGTGATAAGTCTATAAAACAGGAAATACTAGAAACATGACCTCATGGTACAACTGGGATCACAATATCATAGTAACACAGGGAACATGGCATATCTGGAATCATGGTATATCTCATAATCTATCATGGCAAGGATACATATGTCATAAAGACAGATGTATATGTAATGTTTAAAACTGTAGCAAGTACGTGATCGGTCAATAGATGTACAATGTACCGAGGTACAATGTAAATAAAATGTACATATGTACAAGTAAAACAAGCGATAGATGTACATACGTACAAATACAGCTGATGAGCCTACGACAAGGTATACATAAAATGTCAACCTTGCTCGGTACGTACGTACGAGTAGGGGGGCATGATCACGTACGCTACTAACAGTTTCCCCATAACCCATATTCTATCATGTTAAAGATACGAGAACAGTAAAAACATGTGAGAGATACTGGGAGTAGTATAAGCATGGCAGGTACTGGAAGCCGTATGAAACATGTGAATACTCCGAATAGTATAAAGCTTAGTAAAACATGTACTGAGAACCAGTAAGAAGCATGTGAAGGTACGATAACTGTCCTAAGCATGGCAAGTGCTGGAAGTAATACAACATGTGAAGATTTAACTCGCTATCTCAATGATCAGTATTTTTAACAGGGTTAATACATGTTCTAGCATTAAAAGACAGTAAATGAGTGTGTAGATGTACTTGCCTCGAGCAAAGCAAGAATACTAGTACGAAGATAAAGATGTCCGATGTCCTGTCAATAATGACATACAAACTCAGTTCTAAGCTATGATCAACAATATACTAGTGGTGTGACACGACTCCTAACTGGATACTAGTCAAGTGGGGACCTAGCATAAAAGTCTAATGTGAAGTGCCACTATACACAAACTAACTCTCTAGGGTCTTTACACTAGTGCGGGGTGAGGTCCAATACTATAACAACTCAAATCAACGCAAAACTTGCAAGTTGTAACTACTCAATAAATAAATCAAACGGTACACTAAGTTCCAACAATTTTAGAGATAGACAAAAAGCTCAAATATATATAAAATAAAGTACCAAAATAATCCTTGTTAATTATAGAAATTTATACTAATTTTTCTGGGATTTATAAACCCTCATAAATATTTATTAAAAATCAGCAAACTTAAATATATTGAAAATGAGTTCTGTTTTCCCATTTTTATAAAATACCAAAAGCACTTAATAAATGCTAGAAAAATTATAATAAATTAGCTAAATTAACATAATATTTAAATACCATTTTTCCAAGATTTTTACAGCAATTAAAATATATATAAAAATTCAAAACCAGAAAGTAACAATATCTAGAAAAATAATTAATTATAAATTAAGGATAATACATAATCAAAATCTACAGATGCTGTCGGATGATAAAATAAATATCACCAACGTGTCCAGAATGGTCAAATCAGCTAGGATAGCCTACCCATAAGTCCAATTTGGACACAGGGGCAAAACGGTAATTTCGGGTCAAAATGATGTCCGTCGTTGGACACACTTTGCACCGAAAAGCGTGTCGGGATAGAAGTCTACAAAACCTAGCAAATTATATGTCCACGAATCCAAAATGATGATACGAACCCAACGGTATATCCGGAATTGGATTCCGATGTGCCGATCTCAAAATGATACGTTGACGCGACACTTGGTATCCGGTTTGCACGGAAATGCGTACCGGAGCAAATGTCTTCAAAACTCAGCAAATTATATGTCAACGAGTCCAGAATGACGATACGAACTCAACGGTATATCCGGAAGTGGATTCCGATGAGCCGATCTCAAAGTGACCCGTCGACTCGGAAAGTGGGACCCGCTTTGCACCGAAATACGTGCCAGGGCCCATGTTCTCCAAATCAAGCAACTTTTATATGAAAACAAGCCAGAACGACGCCACGAGTCTACTGGTGGTGTCAGAAATTGAATCCGGAGTCCCGGGTTCAAAAATGGAATTTTACAAGTGCAACACTAAGAATTCGAACGGCCAACTTTGGCGTCGAATTCAACCAACCAAACGTGCTTAAAATGAAACGAAATCTAAAGGAGACAGGAAGATGGTTATACCAGCTGTGCACCGGAACTGATGGTGCGCAAAACGGAGCTGCGACGGCGAAGTTACGAGCTGACGAAGTCGGCTCCACGAAACTGTCCAAAAACAGTTTAATTTAAAACGTCAAGTTGGTGGCCAGTTTTGAGGTATCAAACGACGAAATTAACGGACGAAAATTGAGGGGAGTAAAGTGCTATATACCGAGATTACGACGGGAAAGGCGACCGACTTTGTGGTGGACGAAGGCGGAATGGCGCGGATGAAGGGGAGGATATGCGTGCCGGACCATGCTGAACTTAGAAGGGAGATTCTGACGGAGGCCCATTATGCGAAGTACTCGTTGCACCCCGGGAGTACCAAAATGTATAAGGACCTGCGCACGATCTTTTGGTGGCACGGCATGAAGAAAGACGTGGCGACGTTCGTGTCACAGTGTATGGCCTGTCAACGGGTGAAGGCCGAGCATCAAAGACCAGGCGGGGAGCTACAGAACCTCGATATTCCAGTATGGAAGTGGAACGACATCTCTATGGATTTCATCATGGGCCTTCCGAAGACGTCGCGGGGAAATGATGCGATTTGGGTCATTGTCGATCGTTTGACCAAATCCGCTCATTTTCTCGCTATTAAAGCATCATGGAGCGTCGATCGGTTAGCTCAGATTTATCTCGACGAGATCGTCAGACTGCACGGGGTACCGGCCACAATCATTTCGGACAGAGACGGGCGATTCTTATCACGTTTCTGGACGAGTCTACAGGCGGCGCTGGGCACTAAGTTGAACCTTAGCTCCGCGTACCACCCACAAACCGATGGCCAGACAGAAAGAGTGAATCAAATCCTGGAGGATATGCTACGTCTGTGTGCGATAGATTTGAAGACTAGCTGGGACACGCACTTGCCGCTCGCGGAGTTCGCATACAACAACAGTTACCAATCGAGCATCCAGATGGCTCCCTACGAGGCGCTTTACGGGAGGAAGTGCCGATCTCCGATTTGCTGGGACGAAGTCGGGGAGCGACAGGTGCTCGGGCCAGAACTAGTCGAACAAGCCGTCGAGAAGGTCCGCCTGATTCGAGATAGGCTCCGCATTGCTCAGAGTCGACAAAAGAGTTATGCAGATACTCGTCGACGACCGTTAGAGTTCTTGGTTGGGGACCATGTGTTTCTGAAGGTGACGCCGATGCGGGGCGTCATGCGATTCGGGGTAAAAGGCAAGCTGAGTCCGAGATTCGTAGGGCCCTTCGAGATCCTCGAAAGAGTGGCGACCGTTGCTTACCGGATCGCGCTACCTCCTGCCCTGGCCGAAGTGCACGACGTCTTCCATGTCTCCCAACTTCGGAAGTACGTGCATGACCCAAGTCATGTGGTTAGTTTCGATCAGTTGGAGCTACGCGCCGATCTATCATACTCGGAGGAGCCCGTACAAATTTTGGACCGTAAAGAAAAGATCCTGCGGAGCCGATCGATGTCCTTGGTACGCGTACTCTGGCGCAATCATTCCGTCGAGGAGTCAACGTGGGAGCTAGAGGCGGAGATGAGGGAGAAGTACCCTTCACTTTTTGCCGACGAAGGTCAGACCCTTGTTCTTAAGTTTCGGGACGAAACTTTTTCTTAGTGGTATATTATGTAGTGCCCCGCTCCCGTTGGGGCGAAGCACTATGTAATAGGCTCGTGCCAAGTCAGACATGGTCGGGAACATAGATGGCTAGTCTGACTCGGCGACGAGTTTGGATACAAAAAACCATGGCATCAATAAAATCGATTTGGACGAGTGATATGAGTACCGTTCCAACTAATGGATCGACTACTGTTGGAATAAGTCCTAGATGCGGTAGGCGGCGTCTTGGCGAAGGAGCTCTAAAGGGAGCGACGCAACCCGTCTGCCGTTGGTTTTATTGGTTTTCTTGGCTTTCTGAACGTATTGTTGCGTGGATTTGATAGTGTGCTTTCGCGTCGATTTCTGAATGCGTCCTTGAGAATTTCGAAGGAAGGATTGAAGGAAGGGTTCTAATTCGATGCTCGTGCCATTGCAGGAGTTCGTGTAACTGACGCTTGACCGTCGCGAAGCGTTCTCCTACTCTCGGCGCAATCTCCTTAGGTGGGTGGTTCTTCGGCCCCTTCTTTTCTACTCCTTCCCGCCAACTAAATTCTTAAAGTTCAACGTTCAAATCGATGATGCTAACGGGATGTATGCTTGCCACTAAGATCAAGAGCTCGGGATAATATATCAACCAACAAAAGTAAACTCTGAATCGATAGGTTCACACTAAGAAAGAGATAGACTATATTTCATGCCATGCAAAACACAACTATGAAAACCTTGGTGGCGGTACATTATGCCTCGGAGAATTTGGTGCCTACGGGATGCTAAATCAGAACGTACGGTTTCGGGGGAAAGGACCCTTGCGCGAGTAGGAATGATTATGTGATTTGATAATGGTTACGCTATGCAATTTACTTCATACATATATAACTGTTCATACATTCGCATGGTCAAGGACGACTTGTGCACAAGGTGAGCTTTCCTCGAGACGGTACCCGGGGCCCTGGGACCGAATCGGCCTAGGAGGAAATTATGAAAATCGTGCTTCGGCGCGAGGCATTGCGAGACCTCCAGTTAGGCTCGCTACCTGGACTGGAGGGCGCGTCGCAAGGCTACGTAATCGTCCTTCTTGGTGTCGATATCACCAATGACCGCATATAGGATAGATTGCATGCTCACCTATTGTCTTGTGCAGGTGGTAAGTATCATGTATATTTTGTGCAGGAAAGGAGCACGGCCGTGGTAAGAATGCCTTTAAATGGGTTATGTTGTTATCGTTTAAAATGTGCCTTCGATATGAACTGCAACTCATATAGTTCTAAATAGAAAGATCACTTCGTATGCCTGAATCCTTAATAAGCAGTGTCGGTTTAGACGAGTGGGTTCGTCCCATCCACTAGCAAGTGTGCTAACCCCCAACTCCCCAGGTAACGAGCGTGCTGCGGGAGCTCGAGACTAAGCTGGAGCTGAAGAACGGGAGGCGGCACGAAGCTCTCCTATTTTGAAGTATTTTGATGCCCAATTCAGACCGAAGGCTTTTGTTCAAATGTATAAAGGGGCATGAATGTATGGAACGCCGAGGATTATTTCAAGGCGTAGCTTGTCGATAGCTTTCTTTTGTATTTCAAAGATGTAGCCGCAACGGCATATGTAATGTAAATATGACCTTGCACATATTTTGCAAGTTTATGAATGAAAAGCTAAGTTTCTTCCTATGCTATGTTTTCAACTTTCTGCACTGTTTAATTTCAACGCGTCGAGTCAAGAAGAAATTTCCAAGCGCACATCCCTGCCTTGTGCAAGTCCATCAAAGACTTGTACGGCATCACGTCCCGACCCGTGGGGATCGATTTATATCGAGTCAAGGCGATGGCGACCGATTCGGCGAGTCGGGGCATGACAAGTTGGTATCAGAGCTAGGTTCACACCTCGGACCTTCCAAATGTTTTCTTTAGATGATGCCGTTGCGATTTTTCAAAAACTATGCTTTTCGACATATGCGGCCTGAAATAATCGTTCCATACACATAAGCCCGTAGATATTTTGAGAATACTAACGGGTTTGCTCAATTTTGTAGGAATGACGGAAAGACTGGGTGTCCCCACATTGATTAGCACCGATAGCACCGAAGGTGCGACGCCTAGCGAATCGGCCATGGAGCGACTACTACGCCTCATGGAACTCCAACAACGTCAGTCAGAGATGCAGCAACGACAGCTGCAGGAACAGATCCAGGCCCAAGTCAGCGCCCAACAAAAGCAAATGGACGCCCTGACCAGGATCGTGAGTACCATAGCGACACAACAGAACTCGACGACCGTCATGTCCGAGGAAGAAGTGCAAGCCGAAAAGACAAAACATGTGTCTTCCTCCTCCCTGCTTAAGATGACCAAGTTTAAGAAAATGAACCCGCCGGACTTCAACGGTCGAGCAGAGCCTGACGAAGTCATGGGGTGGCTAGTGAAGATTGAGAGTCTGTTCACTCTCCTCAACATCAAGGGGTCCAAGAAAGTCGGGTGCGCAGCGTTGCAGCTCAACTTGAGGGCCTACGACTGGTGGGAGGCGAAGAAACAGGAACTCCAAGGGTCCAACCCCAGTGCCAAGATCTCGTGGGAGACATTCAAACGGGCCTTCCTCGAACAATACATCCCTCGTGCCCTTCGTCGACAGAAGGAAGAGGAGTTCATGTCCTTGAAGCAAGGAAACTTGTCCGTTGAAGACTACGACGCGAAGTTCGCAAAGCTAGCGAAGTTTGCCGGGGCTTTTCTGCCGAACGCAGAGGCGTGGTGCGAGCGCTTCCAGCAAGGCCTGAATGAAGATTTGCGTCGGGATGTCATGAACCAGAGATGCCAGACGTACAGGGAATCATATAACGCCGCTCTTGAGATGGAGCGGGTCTTCGGTCGAACGTCGCAGAAGGGCGGATCAAGCATCCGCAACAACTTCAACAAGCGTCCTAACGACGCGGGAGGATCTGGTGCGCCAAAGCGCCAGAACACGACCGAGTATCGGGGGCCTCACCCAGGCGTACGATGCCATCGCTGCGGCAAGATGGGACATCTGGCGGTCGACTGCCGAGGGGGATGCTTCAAGTGTGGCCAGCTAGGTCACAAGGCGGTAGATTGTCGAATGGGGAGGGCGAACCAACATCCACCAAGGGACGTCCAGAGCCAGAACAGGGCGCCTCCCGCCCATGGCGCAAACGCGGTGCCCGTGAACCCACAAAATCGCCAAGGGGCGCAAGGCCGAGTCTACGCACTAACGCGGGACGAAGCCTATGCGTCCGACACTGTTGTGACAGGTATACTACTCTATAAAAATTTGCCTGCTAGAGTATTGTTCGATTCGGGTGCAACGCATAGTTTCATATCAGCCGACTTTGTAAAAGAAAATGAATTACCTATGCAACTTTTAGATATGAATCTTAGCGTTAGCACTCCATCGGGAGTAGACATGCCTGCCACTCATATTTGTAGGGACGGTTACATATGCATCGGAGGGAGGAATCTATCCTTGGAAGTTATCGTCCTCGACGTCAAGGAGTACGATATAATCCTCGGCATGGATTGGTTGGGTGCATGCCACGCAACGATTGAGTGCGCGGAGAAGAGAGTTGTGTTCCGCCTTCCGGGCGAAACCGAGTTCTCCTATTCGTGCGGAGCAGCATCAAAGTCGGCGATGGTGATATCGGCGATTTCGGCAAGGCGTATGTTGCATTCTGGGTACAGCGGATACCTAGCATCAGTTCGAGACATAAGAACGGAGATTGCAAGCACGGCCCAGACTGAAGTCGTGGCAGAATTTTCTGATGTGTTCCCAGACGAGTTGCCAGGGATGCCGCCGGACCGAGAGATAGAATTCAGCATCGACACCTTCCCGGACACCCGACCGATATCCAAAGCACCCTATCGAATGGCGCCGGCAGAGCTGAAGGAACTGAAGGCACAACTACAAGAGTTACTGGATCGCGGATACATTCGCCCTAGTGTCTCCCCGTGGGGTGCCCCAGTGTTGTTTGTGAGGAAGAAAGATGGATCGATGCGGCTGTGCATCGATTATCGGGAACTCAACAAAGCCACAGTACGAAACAAGTACCCGTTACCGAGAATAGATGATCTGTTTGACCAGCTACAAGGGGCGACGGTGTTTTCCAAGATTGATCTTCGCTCAGGCTACCACCAATTGAAGATCAAGTCCGAAGACGTGCCGAAGTCCGCCTTCCGAACCCGATACGGTCACTACGAATTTCTGGTCATGCCTTTCGGCTTGACCAACGCTCCTGCCGCGTTCATGGATCTAATGAACCGGGTGTTCCGACCGTTCATAGACAAATTTGTCGTTGTGTTCATCGACGACATTCTCATATATTCAAAGAGCAAGGACGAGCACGTGGAACACTTGAGGACGGTGCTACAGACTCTGCGTGAAAATCAACTCTACGCCAAGCTAAGCAAGTGCGAGTTCTGGATGAACAGCGTGACGTTCCTTGGGCACGTTGTCTCCGCGGAAGGCGTCACGGTAGACCCAAAGAAGATTGAAGCAATAGTCGAATGGAAGCGGCCTACCTCAGCAGGCGACATCCGAAGTTTCCTCGGCTTGGCGGGCTACTATCGTAGATTTGTGAAGGATTTTGCTAAAATTACGTCGCCTCTAACTCGCCTCACCCAGAAAGGAGTCGCATTCGAGTGGAACGACGCCTGCGAATCGAGCTTCCAAGAGTTGAAGAAACGGCTCGTCTCAGCGCCGATCCTTGCACTTCCGGACGGGCCAGAAGGGTTTCAGATATTTAGCGATGCATCGCGGACGGGTTTGGGATGCGTTCTTATGCAAAGGGATAAGGTGATTTCGTTTGCTTCGAGACAATTGAAGCAACACGAGAAAAATTATCCTACGCATGATCTCGAGTTAGCGGCTATTGTATTCGCATTGAAGCTATGGCGACACTATCTTTATGGTGTAGCTTGTCGCATCTATACGGACCACAAAAGCCTCAAATACATCTTCACTCAACGGGACCTGAACTTACGGCAACGGCGTTGGCTCGAACTCATCAAAGACTACGATCTGACTATCGAGTACACGCCAGGTAAGGGGAACGTTGTGGCAGACGCGCTGAGTAGAATGTTTGCAGGGTGCTTGTCTATCAACCGTAGCATACAGCGAGACTTGGCGGAGATGGGTATCGAACTACGAATTCGTTACCGCGGAGCACGATTGGCCCAATTGCACCTTGAGTCGAGCCTGCACAACAAAATAAAGACCGCACAGGAGGACGATCCATTCCTGAAGAAGATGCGCGAGCTGATTTCGACGGGAAAGGCGACCGACTTTGTGGTGGACGAAGGCGGAATGGCGCGGATGAAGGGGAGGATATGCGTGCCGGACCATGCTGAACTTAGAAGGGAGATTCTGACGGAGGCCCATTATGCGAAGTACTCGTTGCACCCCGGGAGTACCAAAATGTATAAGGACCTGCGCACGATCTTTTGGTGGCACGGCATGAAGAAAGACGTGGCGACGTTCGTGTCACAGTGTATGGCCTGTCAACGGGTGAAGGCCGAGCATCAAAGACCAGACGGGGAGCTACAGAACCTCGATATTCCAGTATGGAAGTGGAACGACATCTCTATGGATTTCATCATGGGCCTTCCGAAGACGTCGCGGGGAAATGATGCGATTTGGGTCATTGTCGATCGTTTGACCAAATCCGCTCATTTTCTCGCTATTAAAGCATCATGGAGCGTCGATCGGTTAGCTCAGATTTATCTCGACGAGATCGTCAGACTGCACGGGGTACCGGCCACAATCATTTCGGACAGAGACGGGCGATTCTTATCACGTTTCTGGACGAGTCTACAGGCGGCGCTGGGCACTAAGTTGAACCTTAGCTCCGCGTACCACCCACAAACCGATGGCCAGACAGAAAGAGTGAATCAAATCCTGGAGGATATGCTACGTCTGTGTGCGATAGATTTGAAGACTAGCTGGGACACGCACTTGCCGCTCGCGGAGTTCGCATACAACAACAGTTACCAATCGAGCATCCAGATGGCTCCCTACGAGGCGCTTTACGGGAGGAAGTGCCGATCTCCGATTTGCTGGGACGAAGTCGGGGAGCGACAGGTGCTCGGGCCAGAACTAGTCGAACAAGCCGTCGAGAAGGTCCGCCTGATTCGAGATAGGCTCCGCATTGCTCAGAGTCGACAAAAGAGTTATGCAGATACTCGTCGACGACCGTTAGAGTTCTTGGTTGGGGACCATGTGTTTCTGAAGGTGACGCCGATGCGGGGCGTCATGCGATTCGGGGTAAAAGGCAAGCTGAGTCCGAGATTCGTAGGGCCCTTCGAGATCCTCGAAAGAGTGGCGACCGTTGCTTACCGGATCGCGCTACCTCCTGCCCTGGCCGAAGTGCACGACGTCTTCCATGTCTCCCAACTTCGGAAGTACGTGCATGACCCAAGTCATGTGGTTAGTTTCGATCAGTTGGAGCTACGCGCCGATCTATCATACTCGGAGGAGCCCGTACAAATTTTGGACCGTAAAGAAAAGATCCTGCGGAGCCGATCGATGTCCTTGGTACGCGTACTCTGGCGCAATCATTCCGTCGAGGAGTCAACGTGGGAGCTAGAGGCGGAGATGAGGGAGAAGTACCCTTCACTTTTTGCCGACGAAGGTCAGACCCTTGTTCTTAAGTTTCGGGACGAAACTTTTTCTTAGTGGTATATTATGTAGTGCCCCGCTCCCGTTGGGGCGAAGCACTATGTAATAGGCTCGTGCCAAGTCAGACATGGTCGGGAACATAGATGGCTAGTCTGACTCGGCGACGAGTTTGGATACAAAAAACCATGGCATCAATAAAATCGATTTGGACGAGTGATATGAGTACCGTTCCAACTAATGGATCGACTACTGTTGGAATAAGTCCTAGATGCGGTAGGCGGCGTCTTGGCGAAGGAGCTCTAAAGGGAGCGACGCAACCCGTCTGCCGTTGGTTTTATTGGTTTTCTTGGCTTTCTGAACGTATTGTTGCGTGGATTTGATAGTGTGCTTTCGCGTCGATTTCTGAATGCGTCCTTGAGAATTTCGAAGGAAGGATTGAAGGAAGGGTTCTAATTCGATGCTCGTGCCATTGCAGGAGTTCGTGTAACTGACGCTTGACCGTCGCGAAGCGTTCTCCTACTCTCGGCGCAATCTCCTTAGGTGGGTGGTTCTTCGGCCCCTTCTTTTCTACTCCTTCCCGCCAACTAAATTCTTAAAGTTCAACGTTCAAATCGATGATGCTAACGGGATGTATGCTTGCCACTAAGATCAAGAGCTCGGGATAATATATCAACCAACAAAAGTAAACTCTGAATCGATAGGTTCACACTAAGAAAGAGATAGACTATATTTCATGCCATGCAAAACACAACTATGAAAACCTTGGTGGCGGTACATTATGCCTCGGAGAATTTGGTGCCTACGGGATGCTAAATCAGAACGTACGGTTTCGGGGGAAAGGACCCTTGCGCGAGTAGGAATGATTATGTGATTTGATAATGGTTACGCTATGCAATTTACTTCATACATATATAACTGTTCATACATTCGCATGGTCAAGGACGACTTGTGCACAAGGTGAGCTTTCCTCGAGACGGTACCCGGGGCCCTGGGACCGAATCGGCCTAGGAGGAAATTATGAAAATCGTGCTTCGGCGCGAGGCATTGCGAGACCTCCAGTTAGGCTCGCTACCTGGACTGGAGGGCGCGTCGCAAGGCTACGTAATCGTCCTTCTTGGTGTCGATATCACCAATGACCGCATATAGGATAGATTGCATGCTCACCTATTGTCTTGTGCAGGTGGTAAGTATCATGTATATTTTGTGCAGGAAAGGAGCACGGCCGTGGTAAGAATGCCTTTAAATGGGTTATGTTGTTATCGTTTAAAATGTGCCTTCGATATGAACTGCAACTCATATAGTTCTAAATAGAAAGATCACTTCGTATGCCTGAATCCTTAATAAGCAGTGTCGGTTTAGACGAGTGGGTTCGTCCCATCCACTAGCAAGTGTGCTAACCCCCAACTCCCCAGGTAACGAGCGTGCTGCGGGAGCTCGAGACTAAGCTGGAGCTGAAGAACGGGAGGCGGCACGAAGCTCTCCTATTTTGAAGTATTTTGATGCCCAATTCAGACCGAAGGCTTTTGTTCAAATGTATAAAGGGGCATGAATGTATGGAACGCCGAGGATTATTTCAAGGCGTAGCTTGTCGATAGCTTTCTTTTGTATTTCAAAGATGTAGCCGCAACGGCATATGTAATGTAAATATGACCTTGCACATATTTTGCAAGTTTATGAATGAAAAGCTAAGTTTCTTCCTATGCTATGTTTTCAACTTTCTGCACTGTTTAATTTCAACGCGTCGAGTCAAGAAGAAATTTCCAAGCGCACATCCCTGCCTTGTGCAAGTCCATCAAAGACTTGTACGGCATCACGTCCCGACCCGTGGGGATCGATTTATATCGAGTCAAGGCGATGGCGACCGATTCGGCGAGTCGGGGCGTGACAGTGTGTGTTTGTATATTTAATGGGAGAGAGAGAGATAGATATTTGTTTATATATATAATATATATTATATATATATATATGTGTAGGTATATATATATATATATATAAAGAGAGATAGAGAGAGAGAAAAGTATAGAGAGAGGGGGGAGAAAGGTTCGGCCATGGGGGTGTTCGGCTGGCAGTATGGGGGGGGGAGTTGAGGTGGTGTGTGTGTTTATGTTTTAAATGGAGGAGAGAGAAAAGGAAGATATTTATATATATGTATTTATATAAATATGTGGGATATTTGAAAAGTAGAGAGAGAGAGATATTTTTAAATAGAAAAAATAGGAAAAATATGTGGGGTACTTGGGCAGTCATGAGAATACAACATGAAGCTTGGGTTCGGGTTCGGTCGAGCCGGGTCGGGCCAAAATCGGACAGGGGGCAATATTCGAATTAAATGCGTATTTATAATCACGGATAAATAAATAATATACGGGGACTCCAATAAATGGGACACAAGTTGCAGGCGGGGAGTAGGCTTCATGTGGGCCAGGTCCATACTTTGGGTCGACTAGGTTGGGTCGATGTCGGATCCCGAAATTAAATTGGAAAATAAATCAGGTTTTACGGTCGAAAATAAATCGGCCTAAATTGACCCGGAAGTTGTGCGAAGAAAATGGAGCACAAAATGGAGTGTCTGAGTGGGACACGAAGGTCATGGGTGGAGAGCGTCTCGAGTAGATCATTTATGAGAAGTTGGTTCCGGGAAAATGGCTGGTCTGGTGCTCCTAAATTAAAAGCAACGACAACGTGCAAACGATGATCAAAAATAAAAGTGGGAATAATTATTCAACGATTAATCGGTCTAAGTTGACCCGAAGTTGCGCGATACAAAAAGAGCACAAGAGAACAAGTTCAAGTGGGACACGATATATCAAAACGAAGATAATCTTGTCTACTTCAAAACTCGTGAAGAGAGTTTCCAGAGATTGGCATCCCTGACGCTCCAGAAGTCAAAGTTATGGAAAGGTACATTAATGATCTAAACATTTAAATAATAATATATTTATTGAAAACAATTCATTCAGAAAAATAAAAAATAAACCCTGAAATTCAGGGGGCTTACACATATTCATAGAAAACATGATATTAAAGATGAAAGTGTCACAGAAGCAACACCACAATTTTATAACAACTAAGCAGACTCTGCTAAGCAATAACTAAAATTAGGGATTGTGTCCTCCTTGGATTTAATTTACACAAAGAAGAGATTTGAGAGAACGAGCTTTTGTCGCCTTCCTTAATGTACCATTCTCCGTCCTAAATGTACCATTCTCCGTCCATTCGCCGTATTAAAAGCAAAGAGAATGGCCATTCTCCGTGTTAAAAGCAAAGAGAATGGCCATTCTCCGTCCATTCGCCGTATTCACCGTCCATTCGCCGTATTAAAAGCAAAGAGAATGGCCATTCGCCATATTCTCCGTCCATTCTACGTCCTAAATGTACCATTCTCCGTCCATTCGCCGTATTAAAAGCAAAGAGAATGGCCATTCTCCGTCCATTGGCCGTATTCACCGTCCATTCGCCATATTAAAAGCAAAAAGAATGGCCATTCTCCGTCCATTCGCCGTATTCACCGTCCATTCGCCATATTAAAAGCAAAGAGAATGGCCATTCGCCGTATTCTCCGTCCTAAATGTACCATTCTCCGTCCATTCGCCGTATTAAAAGCAAAGAGAATGGCCATTCTTCGTGTTAAAATCAAAAAGAATGGCCATTCTCTGTCCAAAAAAATATTCTCGTCGAAAATATTATCTTTAGAAAAGTTAAAAAATAATCCGCCCGACCTCAGAAGCAGGTTTTCTCAGTTCACCACCACCACCATGACATGTAGATTTATTAACAAAATATTAAATTGTTAAATAAAAATTAAAATTTCAGACAATGGCATGGGCAGCAAAATTAGGGCGGCGCCGCTGGTACTTCTCCTTGTTCGAGGAGGCCTCGACGACGTCCGACGCGAAGCGGACCGATTCTTCTCGGCGCAGCTGGTACTCCTCGTTGTTCTAGGGGTGCTCGACGACGTTCGACGCGATCCGAACCGTTTCTTATTTCCTTCTTCATCTCCGTTTCTCTTTCCACCACCACCAGCACCACCACGACTACCATGGCCTGTAACCAAAAAAAAAGGTTCAGATTAAATTGGATGGACTTTTGAGAGAGTAAATATGAGTTAATTTAGGGTGTTCATTGAAAAAATTAAAGTGAAGAATGACCTGCTAAAGCAAGTTACCAACAGGTCAAAAGTCAAAATCAGCATTAAATGATGTCTCATGTATTATTTTATCTGAATTAAACCTGGACCGTTGGATTAACATCCAACGGTCCAGATTTCGGATGTATCGATACATCCATTTCCAGCGGATGTATTGTAGAATTTTCCTATATTTATATATATATATATATATATATATATATATATATATATATATATATATATATATATATATGAGTTCCAGTGGCCGTAGCCCGTTGGAAATGGTGGAGCACCCCGGCGCAGGTTCGAGCCCCCTTGGAGGCAAGTCTCCAACCACCATTAAGAAATGGACACCCCAATATATATATATATATATATATATATATATATATATATATATATATATATATATATATATATATATATATATGAATTTTTTTTCTTTTGAATATATTTTTCTCCTCATCTATATTGTGTGTGGAGTTTTTTAGTAGATACATTCCAGTGCAAATAGAAAAAGTATGAGAAAGGATATAGTTACAAGAGGTAGCAACACCAATAACTGACATGATTGTAGTTGTAGGAGTTGTTATACCTATAGAAAAACAAACATGAACTCAAGAAAGGGTACCAAAACAGTCCATGTGATGATGGAGTTGACTGAGAATAGAAATCGAGTATTAGCACCGGCACCAAATTGCGATACGGCTTTGCTTTTGTGTTAGGACTGTAGTGCCCTGTCCCGCAAAGTCAATCGGAGGAATCGAAACGCCGACGGTGTTCGGCCTTAGCCCTGCAACGGCTGCTCGAAGGCTCGCTCGGTCAAGACGACCGCTCGTTCAGGTGGGGTAGTTTCGGTGAACTTGCCTCATCTTTGCCTTCACATAATAAATCGTGTTTTCAACTTGCACAAGTAGGCTTAATAATAAAAGAGACGAAACCACATAGCTAAGGGAATAATCCCGACGGGTCAAAATGAGTTAGAATATGGAAAATGTCCCACGGTCGGCTTAGAGTTGGTGCACGGCGTGCTTTGAAAATGACACTCGGTCCTTTGTCCCGTGGCTTGGGAGAAGGAAAGTTGGTCTTCGACACAAAACTATAAACTTGCCTAAGTCATAGGCGTCGCCCGCGTAAATGCTCGATAAAGCATGCACATTTCCGAAATGCAAGGCTTGGCATAGCCTTTGCTCGTCCCTCGGGTTAAGTTGTAGGCTTGAGTAAGTTAGGCAAAGTTATGCCGGTCGACCTAAGTCATTCCAAGTGTTGTCCCGCTCATTCTGCGGTTGTCAAGTTAAATAGTCCCACGATCCCAAGGCCCGTCATATGAAGTATGACTTGGGCGATAGCGTTGCGTAGAACACGAGTCGGTTTAAGGCACGAGCCGCGGTTGGTTCAGTGGAAAGTTAGCCACGGTCTGTCGATACTTAAGGAAAACACGTTATGTTCAAGTAAGTTGGAAGGCTATGCAGTAGCCATTCCCTGAGTTCAAAGAATATTAAGTCTAAGCGATGGTTAGTCGCCGAGAGGAAATATGTCGGGATTGTGGTTCAGTTGCCGAGGCAACCCTGGTTTGGGCTCTGCGAATGAAGTATGAAAAGTGGAAAGAGTAGAGTAAAGGAGCTAAATGATGATGATGAGACCATGCATTACGTTAAGTCTAGAAGTTAGCGTAGGCGCGTGGTCATGGACAACTTGTCGACAAGGACGATGGTTTCTTCGAGCGGCAGTCCTGGGCCATGGGCACCGACTCGGCCTAGGAAGAAACAGGTTATAGCCGAGCTGGGTAATAGGCAACCGGTAGGTCGGGGACTTGCATCGAGGATCGCAACCGGCGGTGCAAGGGTCCCGAATGCCAGGCTATGTCCACGATGGCTAGTTAATGCCAGTGACCTTTCATATAGATGTGTCGGCACGGGCGACAATCCGCGTGTGTGCCTTTGGATTGAGTTGAGTTGGATATGTATGAAGTTAGAGAACACAAGGTCTGGGCCTAAGATTTGGCTATAACGAAGGCGGCGTGCTTTGGCACGAGATGTGGCGTCGAGTGTTAAGTTGTTGGCATAGAGTTGCATGAGTTAGGCTTGAGCTGTTGCGAGTTAAGTCGAGAAGGGCCGTAGGGCAAGTTGTGTGAAGTTACGCTGAGTTGCTGGGCACGACCTCGAAATATGAGGCACGGCCGCGTTGTTACAATACAAGTGTAGGCGAGACTAAGCGAGGAGGCGCTGCCTCGGAAATATTGAAGCACGAATCGAGTTATGGCACGATTGAGTCGTTACGTCCCAGAGTTTGGCACAAAAGACAAGTATAAGTCGGTGCATCGAAAATGCAAGCACGAGAAAAGTCTAGAGGCAAGGAAATAGAGTCTTTCGTGTACACTACTACAAAAATAGATAATAATGACGGCTAAATATGTTAATTGATGACATTTGTTTGGCCGTCATCTATGAAGGGGTCATCTTTATCATTAAAAATTAATGACAGCTCACCGCACGTCATCTTTATTTATAAAAGATGACTTTTATGTGTCATCTTTATTTAGAAAAGATGACTACTGTGTATTATCTTTATTTATATTAAATGACTTTTATCTTGAAAATCAATGACAACTAAACACGCGTCATTTTTATTTATAAAAGATGACTTTTATACGTTTTCTTTATTTACAAAAGATGACTTCTATGTATCATCTTTATTTACAAATGATGACTTTGACGCATCATTTTTATGTACAAAAGATGACTTCTATACGTCATCTTTATTTTTAAAAAAATTACATTTATCATAAGAAATCAGTGACAACTCAATACACGTCATCTTTATTTGTAAAAGATGACTTTTTTGCGTCATCTTTATTTACAAAAGATGACTCCAATTTTTTCATCCGTATTCCACAATTTGTATTTTGTGTACAATATCCCATATAAGAAAAATAAAGAAAAAAAATAAACACTTAACACCAACAACAAAAAAATTCATTTCATATTTATTCAAAATGCCAACATTGAACTATACAATATTATTCTAGTCTCAAACGTTCACAAGATAAATTTACAATACTTCAAAAAATTTCTAATGCGTCATTTTTTACATGGTCTTCATTAACAATAAATTTGGCCAGCTCTCGTCTCATTTCATCAATTTCTCTGACAGAGTAACCCTTTCTCCCAGGAAACTACAAAAATAAACATAAAATCAACTAGTGTATAATGTTATACCAATACATATATATCGGAAAGGAACATATTGTGAAGAGAAGAGAAGACAATAGATACCTCAAGCCAACTTTTAGAAACCTCCTATTGACAGTCTTTTGTAATATTTTGCTGGAATATACCATATTTGTATTTAAGCCCATAACCCTATGCAGGATAATTTAAAGTCGTAAGAGAATCCCAAAAGCAAGAGGAGGTTAGTTTCATGCCTATTGAGTTCTAATTTAAAAAAAAAAACTTGTTTGTTATTCAAACCATTCCCAGAGGAAGAGGCTGAACAAGTTGCACACCAGACAGACAATCAAATGAAATATTACTCAGGGAGCTGTATTGTGGCTCTGAGAAAAAGAGGCTAATTGAATGTGTTAAAGTTAGATCAATATAGGATATGTAGTTCTATACATTTTATTGACTGATGGCTCAGACTAGGTTTTTTAGAATGTGTAGGTGCAAGCACTCAAATGTTGTGCACTCGTATGTTAGAGTGTATTAAAAATGTTAATTTATTTCAAACCTTTCCCAGAGGAAAAGGCCGATATTGCCGATACCGCTGATCCCGATATTCATAGAAATTGTCCGATACGGATTCCGATATCGATATTGTGAACCTTACTATTACTATTATATAAACCACAGCCTTCTCAATTTCCCTAGCTTATAATAACCTTATAATATTGTTAACAAGAAAGGAATATATATACAGACCCAAGTTTTCCAATTTCCTAGCCCTGACAACTCCTTCAGCTATGATTCTGGCACTGCTTGTAATAGGTGCATCAATCCATCACCCATTTCAAAATCTTTCAAATAATTTACTTTTTCTCAATGGTAGCCACCTTTGATTGACCATGAATGTTAACTTACACACACACACACACATATATATATATATATAAAACTTAACCATGCTTTTACAGTTATTAGGTTGACCATTTCAGTTGTATAAATTTTCCAATAAATTAATAAACTAACTTCTGAAAGAAAAAAAAAAGACTTACTTGAACAAAGATCACAGGCCCTGAAACAGCTACAAAATAGAATGCAGCAGCGTAACGGTCAAAATCAACATAACCCTGTTTATGAAGAATATACAATCATGCTACCAGTACCAGAAAGTAGATGAAATAAGTACTATTAAGTTTTTAAAATAATCAGTGTATAGAATTAAAAGTATTGTCATAGGCAAACTTGAAACAAACAATATGCTTTGACAAATTCATTTGAAATCAGAAATGCATGCAGCATGGCTCAGGTTAAAAGCGGTACAGAAAGTATCCATGTCAGCCATTTTTGTGGTGCATATGCCTCTTTGAACTGAGACTCTAAGAGCTTTATAGAAAAATAGTATGGAGCATTGTCACTGCCAAAATCAACAATGAGAATATACAATCATGCAACTAGAAATTAGATCAAATAAGTAGTATTAAGTTTTCAAATTGAACAGTGTGTTGTCTTAAAAATATTGTCATAGGCAAACTCTAAACAAAAGAAGATGCATTGGCAAATTCATGGGAAATCTGACATATGCCTCGCTAAACTGAGACCCTAAAGCTTTACAGAAGACTTCCTCTATAGTTTTTGGGTGATCTAAAACCTGCCATAATGGCTTAAACAATCAGGTTAAAAAATATCAAATGAGAACATAGACGGTCGCATCTTCATGCAGAGGGGCATCATGGTCAGCTAATAACAAAACAAAAACAAAAGATGACATGCTTATTTCGGAAAATAGAACTAGCAACTAACCATCATAAATTCATCCAAGAAATGTCGTGTTATGTTATGTTTGGTTGGTACTTTTATCTCTCCACACAAACTTAGTTGTTATTCAAAATTAAATGCCATACCTTATGTGATCTGCTCTCAACAACTGTACGAACCATACAACCAAATCACCAAATCGCTTCCTGTTTCATAAGAATGGACAAACTCTATAAGTTGCAGGCATGATGTTCCAAAATTTAAAGCACGATATTTGATATTTTAGGGTATGGATGATCGGGTATAATTCCAAAAGTATGAATTGCAAATTTATAACCCCGGAAGAGAACTAGCAAATGTTACATCAACATCAGAGAGATAAGGGTGAAAAGAAACATACCCTGAATCCAGCAAAGCACTTAATGGTGAATGTCGCTCAGGATCCAACTTAGCCGACAAGAGCTTAATATAGCACTTTATGTAACTCACAAATTGCTTCTTGTCAAAAGCTGGTTGTTCCTAATAAACAAAACAAAGAACAGAAAAAATCTATCATAACATGTGAGTTTGGAGAAAACTGAACGAGTTTAGAACTTGGGACATGAGGATGAACCTGAAGCCGGAAGGTGTCCACAATATCCACAACCTTGACAGCCTGGTCATCAACTCCTTCATCTTCATCACCACCTTCAGCAGAAGGGTTTGCACCAATGTCTACATCAACAACCCCTTGAACTACCCACTACCAACCAGTAATGCATAGCAGAAAAAAGTTAATCCAAAGTTTTTCTACCAATAAAAGTTCCTAAAGTGCATTGTTTACAATTTTTCCAAACTACTTTTTTGAACTATTGGCTTACACCATTGACTCCACAAAACCAAGAAACGCCTTTACTCAAAGTGTAGATATTTTATGTATAGAACTATAAATACAATTTTGAACATTTCCAATGTACTTACTTTCCCATTTACTTCCCACAGCATTCCATTTTCAATTTCCTTGTAATTAAAGAAGTCTGAAAGGAGCTCATCGCCTGCAACAAAGAAACAATGCATATGGTTTATAATTTACAAGTTTTACATATATTAAGATGAACATAATATGAAGGATCTGTGCAAATAATAAATACCATAAAATATGCACTCAGAAACAATAAACATACAATACCAAATTCAACGACAATCAACCCTCCCCCCTCCCCCCCTCCCAAAAAAAAAAACTGAAATGAGCCATATAAAATTGTATAACCACTTCTATTAGGTAATTGTTGTTGAATTTGGGTCCTTCATAAAGAACTGGACTGCTTCTTTTCCTCATATAACCCTTGGAGAAAGTTGGGTCCAAATCGTTACACGTCTGTGCATCTTTCAAACACTTAGGTAATGCACCCATTTTTGTCTTGCATGTAGCCTTGTTGCTGTAAACCTGCAGAATGGATCAAGAGCAACACACACTCTGAAGGAAGCCCATCTCTTCCAACTCGACCACTTTCCTGTAGTCTCAAGAAGTTTGAAAAGAGACCATCAATATCTATCAAAGAATCACATCAAAATTACCTTATAGTATAATTGCACACAAGGCCATACTTCTTTTCAATAATTATACATGAAAAAAGAAAAACATGCTATACCATTTTCATGAATCATAACTGGAGGATTTTCGTACTTCTCTTTGAAATTAGAAATTTATATTTTGAGCTCAACTGTCAATTTTATGATTTTTTTTCTTCTTCTTCAGTAGATTATTAAAGTTGTCATTGTTTCATAAAAAGGCTTCAGCAAATATCACATTGGTTAAATTGTGAATGACCCATATTGATTGTCCTCCAGGTCTCCTCTTGTGTGAAATAACAATTACATAGCAAGATTATAATTATGCTTCTTTGAGAACAATCTGTCTAGAAGTTGTATGTAATCAAATTTAGTAGTTGTAAAATTGTGTCAGGATTTCATGTATATTGTTATATTCACATTTGTGCTATGAACAATATTATTAGTGTCAGATACAAAAGGCTGAAGCCGAGCCATTGCCTAATGAGGAAACAAAATGATGTTATAAGTACTAGATGTATATATATGCTACAGAACAAAAAGAACATACGCAAGTAGCAAATAGGTATGATGCATAGCATTAGTTACCTTACAATTTGAGTTTCTCTTAAAAGCGTGTAAGCTTAACCACAATAAGCCACCCTATATCCTGTAGAAAATACATAATCCAACCAGATACACCAAGTACATAGTCGGTGTCTCTAAGGTCATGGCAGTTTACCTATACTAAATATAAAATAATGCCATCAATACCTCCAAAAAATTTAGTCTCCAGGTACAATTTCTGACAAGGTGAGCTAGCTGCCTGTAGAGAGCTTGCCAGTTCTTTGGGGTTTACTAAATGTGGATGTTCTGCTAAGGGACTAGAAGCACCTGAAATTGAATATGAAGTACAATGCAAAGATGAAAGAGGAAAAATGGTGTCAAAGAAGGCCCAGCTTTGCCAGAAGTTAAGCACATAGAATTCATTTTCTTGATTTGAAGCAAGACTCAAATGTTGCTGGAAGGTTAGAGGGCATGGATGATGAGGAACTGGGTAACAAAGAAATATTGACAGATAAAAATAGGTCAAAGATAATTCGAGATTTCAGACTCAGATGGAAAGGTAGGATTTACTGCAAAATTTTTCGTGCTTGTTGGTGCATGACCTTCTGAATAGTGCAGTTGGCTCTGCAATTTGACTGGGGTGAAAGTGAACAGGTTGCTACTCAGCAAGAGCTTGGCTAGTTGATGAACTGGACATATCCTTAGGAATACATATGCGAAGAAAAAGCTACAGCTTCTGCACTTGTAATGGCAGATAGAGCACAAAGGGACTTACACTTTTACTTACTTTTGTTGATTCAAGTAGAGAGATAAGTCCAGAGGTATCATCTACACAAACAAAATTGAAAAGAGTATATATGAGATGATTAACAGAGCATTTGCTACCATTCAACTACAAATCTGTGGTTCAAATGACTTCTACATCCTTGATTGAAATAACTATGCCATGAGAATTCAAGAATTTGAGAAAAAATCCAACCTAGCAACTCATATTGACGATGCAACTGTTTGGTATGCATGTTGGCAGGAGAACGTGCCACGCTACCATCCTCTTGATCATCATCTTCAGCAAGAGCGGTATAGGATCCACTTCCTCGTCCCGAATTATGCCAGGAGGATTTATGTTCTTGTCCTACACGACAAAGACAATTTCGAGTCGATAAAATTAAGACGAACCACTGAATTAGCAAGATAGGATCGAGGTTTACCACTGTATAGTTGTAGCAGCAGCCAAACTGGCTGGTGAGCCTTCCTTTTCTGCGCATCCATTTCCTCGGTTGTGAATATGTGTGCTCTGGAATAGAAGAAGTTTATATGTTAATAACAACCAATTCCCTGCCAGTTCAAGAAACAAAAATAACATGCAAACTTGATGTATATATTTAGTCATGAATACAGAAGTGCAAGACTTGTATAGATGTTTCCTGGTAGCATTACACAGTAAAAAGCATAGTTTACGGTATCGTCCAATACCGATCCGATACGGCTGATACTGATACGGTTTGGCATGTCCCGATCCGATACCGATATTGGCTGTCCTTTTTACAAACAATTCAGTAAAAAAAAATTGAACGAAAAAGACCGATCAACAAGAATGGAAAAGCATAGTAAGGTTGTAAAAGCATGTAAAAGAAGAAAACTTATCTATCATAGGTAAAACAATCGGCAATGCTGACTATGATTTCATTCAAATTCAAAACTACTAAGAAACAACACTTGAAATACTTAAAATTATGCCAAAATGTATAAAATATTTTTCTAAAACTTTAATAATTATTTTTTTCGATACAAAAAAAAACTGATACTCTGATCAAAACTGCCGATCCCGATACTCATAGGAAGGATCTGATACCGATACTGCGAACCTTGGTAAAAATAAAGACAAAACAATGACTGATCCTAAACGTAACTATCACACAGATCGTTGACCTTTGCAACACAATATTCTTGACGAAAGTAGAACAAATGATTAAATGATGAATATTTGTGCAGTCACGATCAACTAAACAATTTGTTCTAGGCTACAAAATCATGCACTCATGGAGAAAACCTACAAGCTAGTATGTATAATAATAGTCAACTGTGGGGAGTACTCAAAAGAACAATCTATTTCAAATGCATTCAACTAAAACCTAGTCAACTATGACAAATATATACCAACGCAAGAATGTAGATCCAATCTGCATCAATTTATGGAGGATGCCTGAATGGTATAGTAAAATGCTTTATATATAGAAAGTAAAACAGAGAGAGATGACATGATGCAATGTAATAGACTGATAATGATACCACCTTCTTTTTATTCAAAGCATATTGTATCCGAGAACAAATTGCAACATCATCTCAAGATTATCAAAACAAAATCTAAATAACATTTTGATAGTTGTATTTAAAATTACTAAGGTAGACCCAAACAGGGGAAGGCCACCACAGTATCCCCATAATTTGTTTGCAGATCATAAAAAGACTGCCACATGCAGTTGCTTCTTTCGCCCCACCTAACGGGCTCAGGACACGCCGTGCGCAGCTGCCCATGTGTCAACAAAAAGACACATATTCTCCAACTCCTCTACTTCCACCCACGCCTACCTCTCCCGGTCAAATTTAAAAACATCGACCCTCCAATGTACAAGAGCAGGAGGCGGCAAAAATATGAGGATGAGGAGAAGCAGGAGGTCTCCGACGTAGTCGACAAGAAGGTAGTCGATGTCATTTAAGAGAAGGAAAGTTGTACAACGACCGCAACAAATTAAAGATAGAGAAAGCATATACACGATGATAAAACTGTTAGAAATCTAGGGAAAATTTAAAAATAAATCATAAACAAAAAGGCATAAAAAATGCTCATAGCAAATCTAGGGCATCGAGAGAGGGCATGGAGAGGGAGACTATACCTTTGGGGAATGAGAGCAGTAGAGAGGGAAGAGAGCTTCTTTGGGGGAAGAATCTTTGAGGAGGGGCAGAATGAGTAACAGAGTTGATGGGGTCTGGCTATGGAGTGGCAACAAAAGGGAAAAAAGGAGCTGCCCCATTGGAGAGGGAGTATGGTGGGCGGAGGAGGAGATGTTGCAGTTTGGTGGGGGATGTTTATTAAACCTGTTTAGGGATTTGTGCTATTTTATTGAAAAATAGAAGCATGATTCACTTTTCAAAGTTATTCACTTTAAAATAAATTAGGTTTCCCAAAAATAAAAGCGAAAGCTGAAAGCTAGGAAGGCAAAGCAACTTTTGCTAATACTTTTTAAAAAAATTAAAAATAAGCAGGAATATTCTAAAAATTGAAGGGGCTTACCAAAGAAAAGATAACCTCTTTGAGAAGAGTACACTAGTTCTTGTAGTTTGATTTATTCGTTTTATCAATTTAAGAAAACCTCTTTAAGAAACAAACACTTATTCATATATCATTTTGTAAACAATATTTATTTTATGACACACACTTGTTCTCCATCATTGTTTTTTCACACAAAAAATGACATCCATAAATGTAATCGTCATCTTAGAGTACTTATCACTATATTTCCATGTTTGGTGAATATATAACTATTTTTTAATTAAAATAAATTAGAAAAAAATATTAAAAAACAAGAATAATAACTAAATGTCTAAAAAATGAAAAAGATGAAAAAACAGGAAGAAAAACCAAAAATCATTCTTAAAAGGTGAAAAAAATTTTAAAAATAGAAAGCCAAAAAAATAACAAAAAATCACAAAAAATGAAAAAAATATTAAAAATAAAAATATTAAAAGAAATATGACTCTTAATATGACACATGACATGTCTTCAACATTGTTTCAACTAAATATGACCCTTAATATCATTGTGTCATTGTTAGTCCCAGATCTTTGTTTTTCACATACAAAAGATGACATCCATAATTGTTTTCATGACCCTTATATTTTTAATCGTCGTCTTACAGCTCTTATCATGACATTATTATTTTCAATGTCATTGATAAAGTTATTAATGACGATCATCTAATGAGCCGACATTAAAAATACCATTCATGACATTTTGAGATGAGTGTCATCTATAAAGTGTCATTGTTAACGATTTTTGTAGTAGTGGTAGTTGCGTCTCTGATTATGGCAGTAAGGCAAACACGGCTTGATAGGTTAACGTTATTGGCACGAGAAGGGTCTAAGGCAAAAGTATGAGTTAACGTCGTTGTGCAAGCACGGGATGGTCCTTAGACACAAAAATGCCAAGGCGTCCGTAGTCTTAAAACTGATCCTAAGACAAGACTAGAAAGACAATAGAAAGGGATTTAAGCTGCACAAAGTAAATGAACGTGTAGGTTTTGTATGGGTGGGCGAGGAGCTCATCCACCAGTACAGCTGAGTACTGACACCCACACAGTGTTTCATGTGCAGGCACAGGTAGAAGCTCGTGGAGTGGAGCTCGCTTGGATGCGTCGAGGCACGGAGTTCCTTGGCGATTCGAAGTGTGCGACCGCGTGGACTGAAGACTTATACAGGACATAATGTATGGACATCGCCTTCCGAAGCTTCCACTGGCTCAAGCATTGTAATCGAGAGATGAGAGAGAGCAGAGTGACTTGTAATCGAGAGAAAAGTGAGCACGAGAGACTTGTAATTTGGCCTTGTGCCCATAAATGTAATCTTGTATTCAATATCAATAAAGAGCTTCTTTTGAATGACTTGTGTTCATGTGTACTTGTTCTTAAATTCTGCTGCAGGTTTCAATATTTCTGCTTGGGACTTCTGTGCAACGACCCCGTCGTCGCCGATGTAATCGGCCGTTACGAAACTGCCTTGCACGAGCACAATCTAGGCTCGTGCGGCATCACGCCTTAGCGAGGACGATCGCTCCTACGGGAGCGGGGCATGACATAGTGGTATCAGAGCACGGCTTTACGTCCTTGGACTTCACGTCGAATTTTTCATTTTTGAAAGCTCGTCATTGGAAAAAGAAGTGTGTGCTCTCTCTCGAATGTCCCTCGGCATGTCCATACAATAAGTCTAAATATTTTCAAAAGCTTGTACAAGTGTTCAATCGAACGCATCGATAGGCGACGGCCTTTGTGCCGAACGATGTTAAACATGACTCGATAGAAAACACATACTAAGTTAACATGTCGCGTACGTGCCTAACTAGTCATGAGTTGACCCTAGCAATTGAGCGTGCAAACTCGAATATAGTTCGCACGGGATAGCCATGCGCACGACCTTTTGGCTAAGTTGCGCCGCGTATTGCGCACCTAGACTTTTTGGTGCAAATGAGTCACGAGCGATATTGAGTACCGTTCGGTCAGGAAACGAGCTACACTTAGAGTGTCTATCGATAGGAACACTATCGAGTTAACGCTTAGGCGTACACGGAGGATTGACTTGGATTTCGAGGAAATAGTGCAAACAACTTAGTACGTCGATACGACGTAAGCGATTACGCTAGAGATTCGTTGAACGAATCCGAAGGATGTTTTATCGAATGATACGAAGTGATTGAGGACTAGATCGGATGGCTCGAATCCGAGTGGTGTATGGTTTGTCTTGAAAATTATTCGAGCAAATATTGAGGATTACGAGTATGTCGACGAGGCGATGCGATCGCACAGAGCCTTAGAACGCGTCACGCTTAGTTGATCATGACCTCGTGTGTCCCGAACGAGATGTCGTTCGGACAACTTGTGAATAGGCAACGCAAGTTAGAAAATGATTCGGAACGATGAATGAAAATGAATGGTCTTGATCGAAAAAACTTAGAGGATCGCGCGTACGATTTCGGATTATTTCAAATGAAATGTGACTTGAGTTTTGAACAACGATCTTGAGGAATAGCGATCGAACTTGATCTTGTATATCGAGGAATGGTGGAATATCCAACTCGGACGACAGCATCAATCGCACGACTCGAAATTTGGTTGCAAAGGAAGATCGTCAGGTTACGCATATCGTCAATGGTATTGAGGTGTATCAAAGATCGATATGCGATAACTCGGGGGTACTCTGACTCGGCAAATAACGATCGTACAAATGTCATTGTTCCGATGGATACTATACTTGGGATATTGAAACGTGTCGAGGAAATGATAGACATGGCTCGAGGATTTTCTAGTTGAACGAATTATGAACGGACTATCAAAGTGAAATCTTGACTTGGATGGAAATGAAATGGTTGGATTTGCTTCGTCGATAACCACAACTTCGACATTCTTGTCTTATGCGAGCGCAACCCCAGCCTCGCACATGCGTCATGCCGATTAGGGCGATCACTCCGCGTGAGCGCTGGTATGGTAATTCATACAACGGGAGTGATTGAACTTAGATGGCGTGGCAATCTGATTGCTTCGACTTGTGGTTTGACGCGGAGGTGACTCAAGAATGAATTTGGGTGCTTGAAGGATTGAACTTGAGGATTGAGTAGGTCCAATCCGCGTATCGAGAATGAGTTAGTCTAAACTCAAACAAGAGTAACGCTCCGATGAGAATGATTATTTCGCGGAAGCGTTGCATGGTGATTCATGAACCAACGTGGATGATCGGACTCGTGTGAGATTGGGGCACAACGTATTGTCAAAGCTAGATGACCTCGTGATCGAATACATGAATTGGTTAGAATTGGTGATTTAAATGGATTCGAATACGCGTAATGAATGCATTGATGCAAATAGGCGATCATGCTCGATGTTTAGAAATCTGAGTGACGCGAGCTTGGATAGAGAACCCCGTACTATCGACTATGGTTTGACCCTAGGATTGGGGTCAGTATTGGCATTATTGTTGGGGAACTATGATTCCAATCCTGTCATTGACTTAGCCTCGAAAAGATTGGCCTAGCGGTTAGGCGAAACGCCCCTGTTGCAGAGTTATCAATCGAAGAATTGATCTTGAGGATTGGTTTGAATGGATAGCATAAATCACGAACGTAGAAAACCTGCTCACGAGACTCGGCTGACATGCATATATTTCAGGGACGCCTGGGTATGTGCACGATACGACTCGAGTGAGAATGACAATTCTCTATCATGCGGCTTGGCTGAATGCATGTATTTTAGGGACGCTTGGAATGCGTGCACGATCCAGCCAAGTGATACAATGAGTTCAAGCAAGACTTGAAAGATAGGAGTGTGTCGAGATCTTGAAATCATGTTAACGAAAAGAATGATAATAGTACGAGCGTGGCTCGGACTCAAGGAAATGCGTAGGCGTATCTGGCTCGACTGTTATAGTCCCGTATCTAAGCTCGATTAAGTCTTGGCCATAGAAATGGTAGGATGGCTTGCCTTAAGGAAAGTCTCGAGGACGAGACTTGTTCTGAGTGGTGTATGATGTAGTGCCCCGTCCCGCAAAGTCAATCGGAGGAATCGAAACGCCGACGGTGTTCGGCCTTAGTCCTGCAACGGCTGCTCGAAGGCTCGCTCGGTCAAGACGACCGCTCGTTCAGGTGGGGTAGTTTCGGTGAACTTGCCTCATTTTTACCTTCACATAATAAATCGTCTTTTCAACTTGCACAAGTAGGCTTAATAATAAAAGAGACGAATCCACATAGCTAAGGAAATAATCCCGACGGGTCAAAATGAGTTAGAATATAGAAAACGTCCCACGGTCGGCTTAGAGTTGGTGCACGGCGTGCTTTGAAAATGACACTCGGTCCTTTGTCCCGTGGCTTGGGAGAAGAAAAGTTGGTCTTCGACACAAAACTATAAACGTGCCTAAGTCATAGGCGTCGCCCACGTAAATGCTCGATAAAGCATGCACATTTCCGAAATGCAAGGCTTTGCATAGCCTTTGCTCGTCCCTCGGGTTAAGTTGTAGGCTTGAGTAAGTTAGGCAAAGTTATGCCGGTCGACCTAAGTCATTCCAAGTGTTGTCCCGCTCATTCTGCGGTTGTCAAGTTAAATAGTCCCACGATCCCAAGGCCCGTCATATAAAGTATGACTTGGGCGATAGCGTTGCGTAGAACACGAGTCGGTTTAAGGCACGAGCCGCGGTTGGTTCAGTGGAAAGTTAGCCACGGTCTGTCGATACTTAAGGAAAACACGTTATGTTCAAGTAAGTTGGAAGGCTATGCAGTAGCCATTCCCTGAGTTTAAAGAATATTAAGTCTAAGCGATGGTTAGTCGCTGAGAGGAAATATGTCGGGATTGTGGTTCAGTTGCCGAGGCAACCCTGGTTTGGGCTCTGCGAATGAAGTATGAAAAGTGGAAAGAGTAGAGTAAAGGAGCTAAATGATGATGATGAGACCATGCATTACGTTAAGTCTAGAAGTTAGCGTAGGCGCGTGGTCATGGACAACTTGTCGACAAGGACGATGGTTTCTTCGAACGGCAGCCCTGGGCCATGGGCACCGACTCGGCCTAGGAAGAAACAGGTTATAGCCGAGCTGGATAATAGGCAACCGGTAGGTCGGAGACTTGCATCGAGGATTGCAACCGGCGGTGCAAGGGTCCCGAATGCCAGGCTATGTCCACGATGGCTAGTTAATGCCAGTGACCTTTCATATAGATGTGTCGGCACGGACGGCAATCCGCGTGTGTGCCTTTGGATTGAGTTGAGTTGGATATGTATGAAGTTAGAGAACACAAGGTCTGGGCCTAAGATTTGGCTATAACGAAGGCGGCGTGCTTTGGCACGAGATGTGGCGTCGAGTGTTAAGTTGTTGGCATAGAGTTACATTAGTTAGGCTTGAGCTGTTGCGAGTTAAGTCGAGAAGGGCCGTAGGGCAAGTTGTGTGAAGTTACGCTGAGTTGCTGGGTACGACCTCGAAATATGAGGCACGGCCGCGTTGTTACAATACAAGTGTAGGCGAGACTAAGCGAGGAGGCGCTGTCTCGGAAATATTGAAGCACGAATCGAGTTATGGCACGATCGAGTCGTTACGTCCCAGAGTTTGGCACAAAAGACAAGTATAAGTCGGTACGTCGACAATGCAAGCACGAGAAAAGTCTAGAGGCAAGGAAATGGAGTCTTTCGTGTAGTTGCGTCTCTGATTATGGCCGTAAGGCAAACACGACTTGATAGGTTAACGTTATTGGCACGAGAAGGGTCTAAGGCAAAAGTATGAGTTAACGTCGTTGTGCAAGCACGGAATGGTCCTTAGACACAAAAATGCCAAGGCGTCCGTAGTCTTAAAACTGATCCTAAGGTAAGACTAGAAAGACAATAGAAAGGGATTTAAGCTGCACAAAGTAAATGAACGTGTAGGTTTTGTATGGGTGGGCGAGGAGCTCACTCCACCAGTACAGTTGAGTACTGACACCCACACAGTGTTTCATGTGCAGGCACAAGTAGAAGCTCGTGGAGTGGAGCTCGCTTGGATGCGTCGAGGCACGGAATTCCTTGGCGATTCGAAGCGTGCGGCCGCGTGGACTGAAGACTTACACAGGGCATAATGTATGGACATCGCCTTCCGAAGCTTCCGCTGGCTCAAGCATTATAATCGAGAGATGAGAGAGAGCAGAGTGACTTGTAATCGAGAGAAAAGTGAGCACGAGAGACTTGTAATTTGGCCTTGCGCCCACAAATGTAATCTTGTATTCAATATCAATAAAGAGCTTCTTTAGAATGACTTGTGTTCATGTGTACTTGTTCTTAAATTCCGCTGCAGGTTTCAATATTTCTGCTTGGGACTTCTGTGCGACGACCCCGTCGCTGCCGATGTAATCGGCCGTTATGAAACTGCCTTGCACGAGCGCAATCTAGGCTCGTGCGACATCACGCCTTAGCGAGGACGATCGCTCCTACGGAAGCGGGGCGTGAGAAGGACTGCCAAGAGCAGAAGGTATTCTTAATATAGCCTAAGATTAGGATTCATGTAGCCAACCTCAAAATAAATTTGGATGAAGGCTTTTGTTATTGTTCTTTAGGTCATAGCAAATCCATCACTACACTAGAGGAAACTTCATGCTGAGATATGAAAAACTTAAAGTAGTTGTTATGTAATTGATGATCTTCTTTTTCATATTTGTGTAGAATAATTCAAGAATCCTTCCTAGAAGATAATCCGTGACTATAAACGATTTCTCAATATTATGCATGTCCACATTTTCTTTCAAACAGGATATGGAATTGATTTGTATTTTCTATCCTGGGCAAATTACGTTAACTATCCCTATGTTTTACACTTATTACAGAAACTACCCCTACTTTGAAACTAATTACGCGGACCATCCCTATAGTTTCTATTTTCTATCAAAATATAACACTAACTACCCCTATGTTTTATAAAATTTCTAAAGGAGAGGGGTGGTGAGTGTAATTAGTTTCAAATAGGGGTAGTCTCTGTAATACTCATGAACATAGGGGGGGTTGGTGTATTTATTTCTTTTATCCTAGATGGAAATGGAATATACAGGCTATATGTAGAGTATGTTTCAGTGTGAGGTTGTCTACACAAACATCTAAAATGCTATATTTATGATACATTTAAAACAGCAAATCAGGTTGCCCATATGAACTGCGCACAGTGCCATACAACCCTGATGTATCCCTATGGAGCACCATCAGTTAAATGTGCAATATGTCACTATGTCACAAATGTTGGGGTATGATAGACCTTTGCACGTACGGTTTTTCCTTTTGATGAATTTCCTCTTTTGTCTATTGATTTCATTCCCCAAAATTCTATTTTGTACAACCGTATCTAGTTTATTTTTTAATATTGCGTTGCATCTTTTTTGGGCAGATCAGATGGGTAACGTGAGGGTTCCGTACGTACCCCACAATTAGGCCGAATGGAACTACTACCAGTGGAGCACCATCTGCAGCCAGCTTGTATGTTCTTTCTTGTTGCTTTGACATTATTATGGTGGTATTAATTTAGACTTGAAAGTTGAAACCCTTTTGTCTATGATTGTCGCAGGCACAACCGCATTCCAGTAGTCAAGTACTGTTGTAGTTGAGAATCATTGTCAGCACTTTTGTGGAACCTTCTCGATCTGGAGTCGAGCCCTATTGTATCTTGGATATTTCAAAGACCTTAACAAAGGAACATTATAGGTGGTGAACATTTTCCTCGATTTCTTTCTCACTGTGCGCAGTTGAGTCCAACCAAGGCAGGAAGAACAGAAATTGCAAAAAGTTTGTACCATGTCCATGTCTGTCAAATGTGTATAGGACACAATGCAGTGACTTCAAAAATACACTAGGACTAAATTGGTACAGTTTCGGTGTTGCGGTGTCTATATTGTGTCGTATCGTATTTTTGTCATGCAACATAGCCATATAGTGTTGCAGTCCCTTAAGGTACCAACCTCCATGTATATCGGTTCAAACCTGTATTTTCAGATCCTATGAAGGCCTTCCCTCGACTTAAGAAGGCCGTGTTCCATTATGCATAATCAGCAAGCTAGTAGTGTTATATGAGAATTTTGATGCACATATTTGAATATAGTAGATGGTTAATTGCTGAAAAATGCTACTCTTCATCATCTAATCTGATGCAGGTGAGCAATGTTGTAGTTGGTGTCACCACAGAAAAGAAATAAAGCCAACTTGTCCAGATTTTGTGACATGGGCATTTGTTGTTGTACACGTTCTACCATCATCTATTTGGTCTCAGTTGGTGATGGGAATTAAACAATTAATGAATATATGTGATTATATGAGTGTTCATAGATAAAAGAAGTTGGGAGTGGATTAATGCTTGAGAATTGTATCTTTTTGTTTCTTTCTTTTGTACGTGGACATCAATAAACATGGGATGAATGTGATGCCAGAAAAGGAATAATGCCTGCCATATGTGATTTATGAATTGGAGTTGTGTAATTAATCCGAACAATTTCATGGTTACATGTATCCTTGTTGTTTGCCTTTCTGAGTAGGTGGCGGTGAAAGTTAATTTCAAGTTTGATTCACATCTATCTCAAGTTGTATTTTTATAACATTTTCCTCGGTTTCTTTTCCTCTTGAATTTCACTACTTTTTGATATAACCATTGAACCTCACTTTGTCTTCAATTTTGATGAACCAACGAATATATTGACATCCTGGATAAGATAACAAGAGTGGAATGGAGAAATAATTCATTCATGTAAGCCTTGAGGATCGATCGGTTCCTTTAATCTTGTTGCCGTGGAAACATTTATATATATACTGTGTGTGTAACTCATTTCTTTGTCAACATATATAGATGTCAAATTTGTTATCCAAATTTCACGAACAAAATAACTGAAAATTTATAGTTGCAAAAAAGGAAAAAATGTCAAGACAATCCTCATTAAAAAACAATGCCAAGATAATCAATCTGTAGTGGAAGAACATGCTAAGTTCTATGCAGGGGCGAAGGCTCTGTCATGAGCAAAATCAACGTAGTTTACTTTTGTTATTCCCTATAAATTGCTCATATGGAAGACTGGATGGCACTTAACTATTGTTTATTTTACATAATTTCTATAACAACCGATCGAGATTGTAAGATTTAATTAGTCACTCACTAGTACACAACAATGTACAACCGACGTCTCCACAGGTACTACGAACGAACCAGGGAGGCGGGCCGAGGAACTAAAGGCTAGGCTAGTACGTTTTGAAGTAGACCAATTAACCAACCAGGATTCTTTTCCTCCTACTCCTACTCCTTTTCAATTCCCATGCATCCATCATCTCGAAACCATGACTGATACTCGAGCACCATATATAAATTCTTCTCTCCACTCAACAATCCTTCCATATCGTCAACCAATGCAACTTGTAGTAGATATTCGGGCCCAGACTGCATTAGCAGCATTCCTAGCTGGCTAGGTAATTCTTCTATTAGTGGTGGTTTTGTTGGCTCTGGTTCTCAGGTTAATGGACAACGGCAGGGCAGCTTGGAAGGAAGGGTGGTTTGTGTATCGGTTGCCAACGGCCTTGCTTATCTGCACTCTGACTATATATGATTTCCCAATTGTGATATCAAGCCATCCAACATCCTCTTGGATCAAGAATGGGATGCGTACGTGTGTGTAGTGATGAGGCGGATGGGATGGCTGATTGCAACAATTAATTTGTGGAGAGGGTGGGGTTGATGATGTTCTAATTAGGGTTGTAGACCACGAAATGGATGGACCTCCGGACAGAAACAGAGGGAAACAAGGCTGTCGGTGTCCTAGAACTAGCCTTGGCCTGCACCCGCTTTGATGCATGCAGAGGACCGACCAGACATGAAACAAGTGTTGTCCACTTTGTTGCAGCTGAGCACTGTGTAATTTTGCTCCTTCATGCATGCACGCATATATGGCTTTTTTGTATGAGGAACCCAAATGCAATCTCTTCTATTTGGTTGGTTGATCGATGTGTAGATGGAATAGCAGAATTGCTGGTTTTTAACACTTTTATCTCCATCCAATTATATATTAAATATCTTTATTCATCAAATAACCAAACACCTACCTGAGCCTGAGCCTGACTTGGTATTATATTGATAGGATATCTTTCTGTAACTGTACGTTACAATTACTCTAAACTCTTTGCGTGATTCCCAATTACTTCCTCTATCTAATACCAACGATTGTCCTTATTTACATGTATCCTACTTGCTAATCCGGCATGGTTAACCACTATTTAAGACTAAACTCCCTTTCCTTTCTTATTCTCTCTCTCTCTTCTTCTTCTTCTTCTTCTCTTGTTGAGCACTTTTTGTTATAAGCAATATATATATGGCCAAGATGGAGTACTCTAAGAAAATGCATCTCATGATCCTCTTCTTCTTCCTTATGATTTCCTATGGTTGGTCTCTCTCTCTCTCTCTCTCTCTCTCTCTCTCTCTCTCTCTCTATATATATATATATATATATATATATATATATATATAAAATATATATATATATATATATATATATATATATATATATATATATATATATATATATATATATATATATATACACACTAGCTAGCTATAGCTAGGTCGTGCCTAACTAACTATGTATATTATTTTGAATGGGTTAATTTGTTTTGTGAAGAGGTAGGGGTTACAAGTCGTAGGGTGCAAGCAGGCAATATTGATCCCCCCTTTCATATATGCTCCCAACTAAGCGGAACGTTCGAGGGAATGTGCTTTGATGACTCCAACTGCCAAATAGCCTGCGCCAACGAGGGCTTTTATGACAAGTTACCAAACGGCTTGTGCAAGGGCTTTATTTTGCAGTGTTTCTGCCAATATAAATGTTAATTAATTAATTAACCTGCTCTCTCTGCTGATAATAATAATACTTAATGGTGGTGCATGGTGTTTATGCATGCATGCATCCTGTGTTGACGCAGTCATGTACTTGCTCCACTTATATGTATGGTTCATTATATAGCTAGCTTGGCCATTGGATTGGACACTATTGCTCTTCCTTTGGCTAATGCCTAATGCATGTATCTACTTCCTTCCTGGTAATGTTGTTTGTTACTGCAATTTACGTCAATTTCCTTTCTGAAGACTTGTATGTTGTACTGTAGTTAATAATTAAAAAATATATATGAGATCGAATTTGAGAGACTACATGAATTTCGGGAAGAACAGGTAAACAATTCTACTTTTGTGCACATAACAAAACCGCGGAATGATGCTCCAAAGCAAGCTAATAAGCAAACAACAACAACAAAATAGTTTTATTCCAATTTTTTTTGAGTCATAGGTTTGAATTCTCTCCTTCCACTTGGCTAATGTTAAGAGTCATGTCCTTTGTCCCAAATTTAAATCAAGATTTAATGGATACTAATTTTAACTAGCCTTTCCTTTCCACAGCACAAATTTAGGGAGGGCAAAAATAAAATTATAAAGGAAAAGATAAAACCAAATAGTACATATGTACTGAAAATTCACAAACTGAGTGGGGGAAAAAGATTTTAAAAAAAAGTTGAGAAAATAGAAATCAGAATGAGAATATATATGGTGTTTCACATCCCCAAACTAAGTTTGGCATCAACTCTAATTTCTGCAGACACAAAATATTATGTCAATACTAAATTCTAATTTCCACAGTTACTCTCATTTCTTGTTGCAAATACATTTATTTCTTATCCTACAACTCTAACTTATATGGATCGACTTATATGGATCCGCCCATTTCTTATCCTATCATGTAATGCATTCCTTTTGTATCTCATCCTGTAATATATTACCACTCATATATATATATATATATTATATATTAGTATTCTCATTTCAACTATACTACTTGCTGGACAATTTATTTCTTAATCACCCAATACTCTAATCCACAAAGCATAGCTAACTCATCCATTCTCATTTCAACTACCCTAACTTTTTGGACATGGTACTTTTTATTCATCCAATACTTTTATCCATAAGTATCACTAGTCTTGTACAGTCTTGTAATAGAATTTCTATCAACTCCACAGTCATCTTTATAACACAAAGTACTAAAATGAATCCATACTTAATACACAGATTATGAGAAGAAGAAGAAGAAAACAGCAAAAACAGGTAAAATACAACTCTCTTCTTTAACAATCGGCAAGAACACATTCTATATAGTTCCAGTCTTTTCTCTGTAAGTTGTGATGTGATATAAAAACTAATGGGATATCACAGGTTCTTCCATTGCCCATTAAGAAATTGAAAAGTCATCAGTGAGTCATTTACTTGGGAACAATTCAAGAAAAAAAAAAAAAATTCAGTAATAGACTTGTGGATATTTCCCCAATTTTCTCCCTATTGGGGTGGAGTGGGGTGGGGAGGGGAGCCAAGATCATACATTGACCAAAACAAATTCACAAATGAAATGCTCCATGCCTGTAACTATATGCTCCAATAAACAAAAGGAAACTAAAAACAACCACAGTTAAATGGTTAATAGCCATAGTCGGCCATAATCTTTACAGGCTTTTGGATAATAGAAGTGAATGGGATGAGAATTTACAAAGTCAATGAAGAACTGATAAAGGAAATGTATTTGACCAATTAACTTCTCTTCCAGTGTGATTTAAGTTCGCATTTTCCATTCCCATTGCACTGGTGGATAACTCCATTGCTGTAAGTTTCCTTCCGCTTCAATCTGTTGTTTACAGACTTCACCCCCCAGATTCGAATTGTACGGTCATCGCTGGCTGATGCAAGCATGTGGGGATTAGCAGGATTCCAACTGACGCAGTTTACAGCCCCAGCATGACCTGGAAGAGCTTCAATGAGATCCCCGGTGCCTCGATGCCATATATATACCTGATAACAATATATTTAATTAACAAACCAAGGGAAGTCGGGGATTCACAACTCTATGTAACCTTGACAAAAATCTCTGATATATAAAACAAAGAACAAAAAACAGGTTAATAAACTCAGATTTGCATTGAATGGATCTGGTCAAGAAATCCTAACACTACCAAGTTTAGAAAGAGAGCAAAAGCAAACATTTTGTCATGGTGATAAAGGCTCACAAACAACTACCTGATGAAAATTGTATAAAGTTATATTGTGACCAATTACATATAAAGATTACACAATAACAGAAAGTGCCCAGGATCCAAAAATGATGCTCATATATCCACTCCCCTCACTCCCAAGTTAAAAATTATCAACATTTGTCATTTGTCCATCATTCTACTGTGATACATCTTGACCAACTAGACAAAATAATCATTTCAATGTATTATTGTTTTCGATAAAGCTCAAAATACAAAGAAAGTTACTTTATGGGTTTTAGCTAAAACTGAGATTGGCACCAATATAAGTCTTCTCATGTTTATTATGCTATGTAACTTGGTCATGTCACCCTAATGTGACTGGGTCTGGATTTCAACATTTTCTCAAAAGAGAAACCTAGACTTCCCTTTTCTCACAAGATGATTGGATCATTTGATATACTTCCGAAAGAAGTCTAGTTGGAGAACAATTTCAGTTAACAACATTTTCCTATCAATTGAAGGTTTTCCCAGTGGTACAAGGTCTCTGCTCATGCAAGGTTTGGGAAAGATCCAGCTATTTCTCTATTACGCGAATATGCATTTTCCAAATTCATGCTTGTTGCAACCAAACAATTGCTAGGAAAGATCAACTTCCAAACACTTAACAACTTTTTAAAATAGGGCAGTTCTAGCCCCTCCTTCCCTATTTCTTTGGTATTGCTACCACACCTGTCATAAGAAAGCAACACAACAGTGTGTAGGCGCTGAGTTTGGTTCCATTGGTTCTTATGAATCGAAAAAGAGCACTCCTCTAGTCAACAAGAAAGAATCCCTCACCTCACGAGGACGTTGGCCAGGTGGAATCTACGAGAAAGACGAATCAAATACAAAAGTATCCTTAAAAGAAAGAAATTCCAACCAATCTTGTTAAGAACACTAGCATGATGAAATCTTATTTTGTTAAATTTGTTAAACAGGCAAATTAATGTACTTCTCTATTCAAAAGCATGAAAAGAACAAAGCAAGGTAAAACTACCTAACTAATAAGTAAATTTCTGCACAAGAGTTCACTTCAAAAGGAAACATGCATACATCTATATAACTAAGAGTTGTATGAGAAATGGTTTAATAGATTTCTTACATCTGTATAACTAAGCTCTGTGAAGGTCTTAAAATCAACTTTCAGTTTGCAACTTTATTAATAGTGTCCAGCACCTCATAATAGACAAATCAAAACCTCAAGTGTCAAGGAAAACTAATCATGCAAGGGACAAAAAACATGCTCTACTAAAGGAGAGAAATGATTCCAAGTGATACTTGATGATTTTGGTGACCAAAGCAATATTTTTTATAATATTTATTAAATCAAATTTGTTGCAAAGACACCAATATGACATGATATGGACATGGACACAGGGACATGGATAGCACTGTTTTCCATGTCCTGGGCATTTTAGAGTGTTTCTGTCATGTGTCACATTCAACATCTGTCATCTGATATCTGTCGGTCATGATGCAACATGGTATCGACTTTTGGAGTGCCATGCTTCCTTCAATATAATCAACTTCATCCTATTGGATGTAACCACAGTATGTCTGGACTCGTGAAAAGGAAACGGAAACAAATTCCATAAGCTACCTGTGAATCTTCACTTCCACTAGCAATAAAAGCTTGATCCGACCCTCCAAAACATGACCGTATCACAAATCGGCTGCGCTTGTGACCTTTGTACCTCATAACAAGTACAGGCTCGTCAGCTATACTCCACAGATGAATTTCCTGATTCACAAGATTTACAAGCAAAAAATTATCATCTCCGGATAGGGAGAATGAAGTAACTGTTTGTTCTTCTTCAATGAGCTTGTCAAGCTTTGCTTCTCTGTCCAGCAATAGAATTGCAGAATCTCTGGACAAGCTTATGATCCTTTTCCCATCTTTAGTAATAGCCATATCTGAAGTCTTCATTTCTCTCTGCCCTTTCCAACATTCAACTTCTTTCCCTTCTAAATCCCACAAGCAAATGCTCTTGTCGGTCACACCAGAAAGGAACTGATTCCCATCTGGAAACCAACCACAAGAGATCAAGCCGAACCCACTTTTCTCGTACACATTGAGGCATTCTCCAGAAGTGACATCCCATCGCCTGACAACTCCATCCATTCCACAAGTGAGAAGTGCACGGTCATCAGGGCTCCAGGTTACCATCAGGACTGGCTTCTGATGACCACTTAGTGTATGTTTTAATGAGATGAGCCCATCTTGTACCTAAAATACAATAGGAATATGTTTTTCTCAGGAGAAGTGACAAGATGCTCAACTGATGAAACACAAGTTTTGTTGGTTTTATTAAAATAAAATATCTTTGTAACAGTGAAACAACAATAATAACTCAAGGATCTACCTTGGATGTCAAGGGTCAATCTACTGTTTAAGCTCTATAGCATTGGCTTATAACATCTTTGGGAAACACAAACTTATAACTTTCTTTTGGAGGGAACACTGAGTTATAGAATTTTAGGTTTTTTCTTTTATGCCCTCTAAAATGTGTTTTCTTCTGTGTGTGTATATATATATTTTGTGTGTGTGTGTGTGTATTTAGTTATTTATTTATTTTTATTTATATATATATATTTATATATATATATATATATAATATATATATATATATATATATATAAAGCTTCTAATTGCATATACCTTTTAAAAGCAAATCATTAGCATGGATGCCATTTTTTTTTTAGTATGCATGAACTTCAGGACATTCACCTTGATTACATAGAGTTTTAAGACTTAACATACATAATAAATGTCTAAGGTTAGAATTGGTAATGGATTGAAATAGTATTATCAAAATCATTGATATGATTATCCAATCAAAGTTGATTATTATTAACGATACTATGTTGTTTCTTCTTATATGATATATTCATAACATTTAAGCAGATATATAATTAAATATCAAAGATGACACCCACCAGAATTTGAACCCCTTACCTCATACAAGGAAAATTCATGTTGTACCAAAGTGAACATTGATGCGTACTCATTATTATATGATATGTTAAATAATATTATATTATAGTATATATATTATATTTTATTATATATAAAACTCTAGAGTGAACATTAAGGGCTTGTTTGGTAACCGGATTTCACTATTTGGATTTGGATTTGGAAATCCTCCAAATCCAAATCATGGATTTCAATATTCAAATCCAACTCCAACCAGACATAGGATTTGGATTTATGATTAATAATTAATTATAGTCATGATCAATAATTAAGCTATTAATTAATTATATTAATTATAGTTATTATTATTTATAAAATTAATAATTAACGATTAGTATTAACGATTAATATAATTGACGATTAGTTATTATTAATTATAAAATTAATAATTAATGATTAGTTAATTTTTAAATAAATAACGATTAATAATTAAAGATTATAATTATTAATTAACGATTAATAATTAATAACTATAATTATAATTAACGATTAATTTAATAATTAACAATTGATAATTTTTATTAACGATTAATTATAAATTATAATTATTGATTAATAATTAATAATTAACGATTAATTAACTATAAATTAAATATTTTAAAAATAGTAATTAAAATTAATATTATTGATTAGTAAATTATTAATTAAATTATTATAAAATGATTCTAATTGTGATTAAAATATTATTAATAAGATTATTATAATAGTTATTAACAAATTATTAATTAATATTATAATACTAATAAATTATTAATATGATTATAACAAAATTAACTAATTAACTAATTTTTTAATTAATAATACTATAGGATATGATTATTAATTAATTTATAATAATACTAATAAATTATTAATTAATTTCTAATAATAATATAATAATACTAGTAAATTATGATTATTAATAATTAACAAATTATTAATTAATATTATAATAATACTAATAAATTAATTATGATTATAACGAAATTAACTAATTAACTAATTTTTTTAATTAATAATACTATTTTTTTATTAATTAATAATACTAATAAAATAGTTAGTTTTTTTTTATAATTAACTAATTTTTAACGAAATTATTAAAGAATAAATATTTTTAACGAAATTATTAAAGATTAACTAATTTTTAATTTACTAATTTTTAACAAAATTGTTAAATAATAAATATTTTAACAAAATTATTAAAGAATAATTATTTTTTTCCTCCAAAATCCAACCAAATCCAAGTTTTGGATTTTGTCATACTTTCCATATCCAAATCCATCTCCAACCAAACATAGGATTCCATGGATTTGTCTCCAAATCCATAAAAATCAAAATCCTACCTCCAAATACGGTTGACCAAACACACCCTAACATGGTATCAGACATCTCATGTTCACTCTATCCGATGCGTATTTTAAGCGGATTTACAGAAAATTATACTGCTAGATAAATCCATATCTAAACCTAAAAATTGGTTTTTTTTGTATGCAGGAGCATGTTGAATAACATGAATATATAACCCTCATCCTCACCAACACTCTAAAGAGTCTCAAGGGACTTAACAATTTAGCTATCCATATTATTTCTAAGAAAATATAAACATATAGAACTTGCAAATTTCTTTGGGTTAGGTCTGTAATGTAATTGAATCGAACTTGGCATGTTCAAGCTCCGCTTGTTTATTATGGCTTGAAATCATCAAAACCTAGTTTGAGCATTAAATTGTAGAGCCGATCTCGATTTTGGACTTGAGCTTGAAAGGTGTGTCCAAGCTTGACCTCGACTAGGCTTGCGAGCAGCTCAGCTTGACGAACGAATCTCATGAGCTGCTCAACTCAAACTCGAACCAGGATGATTGTATTGTTCATGCAATATAGAGTAAAAAGCCTATTAAGTCGTGGGTTAGGCTTGTTTTGTATCTACAATATCAATAGGAATTTCAGTTATGGTTTGGGGACTAGGATGGCACTCTTCACTGTTATAAAAGGCGGTCTAGGCGGCACTAGGCACCTGGTGCCTGCCCGATGCCCCGTAGGCGCCTGCCTAGGAGGCCGCCTAATCGGGCTAGGCACTAGGCACTAGGCGGCAGGTGCCCGCCCAACTAGCGCCTAGCGCTTTTCACAACCTTGCATCTCTTTAAAAAACATAAGTACATAAAACTTGAGCCGAGTCAACTCCTAGTCGAGTCAGTCGAGTACTTGTCGAGCTTGACCGCAAGCTCAAGAGCCGAGCTTCCTATGTTAAAGCTCAGCTCAAGGAAGTTTCTCATTTCCATGTGAATCTTGGCTCGTTGTATCTGAGTCGAGCTTTTAGCAAGCCAATGCTGCTAATCAAGTCAACTTGTGAATTGCTCTGTTCATTTATAACCCTACCAGTCAAAGAATATGACTACTAAGTTGATTCATAATTATTGCAAAAACTTAACAATTTAATGATTGCCCTTCATGTATGCCTATGAGGATAGGAAAGACAATAGGGTGTTATATTACCCATTGATGTTATCACACTTTTATATCTTAATAATCTTGCTTTAATTACAGAAGGCTATATAATGATCGTAAGAACCCGAGTCAACTCCTAGTCGAGTCAGTCGAGTACTTGTCGAGCTTGACCGCAAGCTCAAGAGCCGAGCTTCCTATGTTAAAGCTCAGCTCAAGGAAGTTGCTCATTTACATGTGAATCTCGGCTCGTTGATGTATCCGAGTCAAGCTTTTAGCAAGCCAATGCTGCTAATCAAGTCAACTTGTGAACTGCTCTGTTCATTTATAACCCTACCAGTCAAAGAATATGACTACTAAGTTGATTCATAATTATTGCAAAAAAGATAACAATTTAATGATAGCCATGTATGCCTATGAGGATAGGAAAGACAATAGGGTGTTATATTACCCATTGATGTTCTCACACTTTTATATCTTAATAATCTTGCTTTAATTACAGAAGGCTATATAATGATCGTAAGAACTGAGCATATGAAAGAACCATGGTACATGTAGGATTAGTTATGAACCACATTCAGACAGTTTTAACATGGACAATCAACTACCCATCAATAGTCTTATCTGAATATCTATATCAGCAAGATTGAAAAAAGAAAAAATTAGAAGCTGCTTGGCAAAATAGTACACTTTGTAACTTAACCATAACTAAATGTTACCTCCCATATGATAGCAGATTTATCATGCGACGCTGATGCAAGATATTTCCCATTATTTGAAAACTGCAAGTACCATACTTCATCCTTGTGCCCTTGCAATACCTGTTTCATACAAGTACAAAAATGTAGGCACATTTCTAAGTGAATGCTGAAGAGAATGGGTAGCAGGTAGCCCAGTCATTAATGAATGAAAATATAGCATCAGATGAGTAAAACATGTAGAAGTATTTTGCGCTCTCTTCAATACTGATACTGATATCACAAACTATACCCATGTGCATTAGTACAAAATTTGTAACAATACCTTACCTGCTAGTCTGCTACTCCAATAAAATGTGAAAAATATAATATTAACATATACCAAGTCCCTCTCTTGAAGTTATGGCGTACAAGTACTTAGAGTAACTGGTTGAGTGGTTTTGGCAGTTTCCAACATTATGAACATGATATACGAAAGCAAAAGAAACACTTCGTAAAGTTGTCACATCAAACTTTGAGGCTGTATGCAAACAAACCAAAATCTTAACCATACATAATTATGGAAATAAGGCCCATTACATCCACCAATTTCTGAAGACTGTTCAGGTAAAACCTCTCTCTTGTTTGTGATTGAGCACATGGGTTGGGTATCAAGAGATCAACTCTCTCAAATCACTTTGACAAGCAAGATACAGCAAAAAAAATATGCATTTGACTCCGTTGCTATGATAACAATCTTGTCACGGTCAACAAGCAATGACATCCTTTAGGTATCCTTAGTGGGACAAATTGCCTAAAGATAAAAGAATAGTTTATTGAGCAAGCACTAGGGTGACAATATAATCCTTATGAGTTATGAACTGCACCTTGGGCATAATGAACTTCATCATTGAAAAATGTGATGGATTGTTTCATTATTCCATTCATTGTAATCTCATCAATTTGATGTTGGGGCTAATTAACTTCGACAGCCAACAAAAAATATTGGTAGTATGGGACAAAATGAGAAAGAATACTGTTACAAGAAGCAGAGCAAAAATATAAAGAGGGCTTATAAAAGGTATTTTGTTTCTTTTCTGCAGGGAATTTTTGAGAGAATCTGTGGAATAAAAAAATCTATCCCAGTGTTTCATTAAAGAGAATTTTAACAAAGCATCTCATTGCGTACTAGAGCTTCGTAAGATCACACAACAAGCTTCTTCACAAGGTTTTCTCAAAGCTTCAAAGAAGTTAAACTGTACCTACCAGTACTTATTTCGTTGAGGGCCTAATATAGGCTAGTCTTTGGTTGTTGCATAGCCAATGTTCTAAATTTCGCTAGGCGGAATCGGTGCGCCGGAGGGCCGCCTAGGCGGCACCTAGACGCCGATTTGTTTTTTTATATTATTTATTTTGAATATTTATAGAGATACATCGTTCATATGTAATATGTTGACATGTAAGTTTAATAGGCTCTAATGGTTACCATGGCTGTGTTTAAGTTTGTTATGGGAGGTGACCAGGTGTTTGAATCCAATGGGAATCATTGTTTTTTCCTTCAATTTTTTTTTAACTTAAAACCTATAAAAGGGGAGGACAAGGAGAGAGAGAGTCTCTCCATCCACTCTCCTCTCCTCTCCATCCACTCTCCTCTCCTCTCCTCTCCTCTCCTCTCCTCTCCAGCAGCCACCACCGGCAGCAGGCGTCTGCGTCGTCATCGACGGCGGCGGCGACGACATCCAGCAGCAGCAAGCAGCCACCACCACCAACAGGCGGCGGCGTCGACGGCAGGTAAGTATTTTTTATTTTATTTTTGAATTCCATATCTGAATTTTTTTTTTGAAAAATGTGAAAACAAAATCGGACAAATAGTCCGCCTAGAGCCGTCTAGGCTCGCCTAGGGCCAAAATCCGCCTAGGACTACCGCCTAGAAAGTTTTCGGTGCGGCCAGCGGTCGCCTAGCGCCTAGGCGCCGCCTAGGCCAAAATTTAGAACACTGTGCATAGCCTCCTCAAAAAAAAAACCCAGAAAGAAAGTGCTTCCTGATTTGTATCAACTATCAAATATAACATGGGAAAGCCCATACGATCGTAGTTTGCAGTACCAACTAATGCCGATACATATCAGTCGTTTCGTACTGTTTTGGCGTGTCCCGGTCCCATATTGACCACTATCGATACTAACAATGGGACTCTCTTTTTAGATACGGCAAAGAAAAGTTACATGAGAGAGATGTTAAAATGATATCGGCATATGATTCGACATGAGAGAGATGTTAAAATGAGAGAGATCTACATGCTACAATGTGCCGGTAGTTTCCTTATTGACACATTGTAAATTTGTAACAATTCCATTTGTAGAAGTTGTATATTTATATATTCACTTCATCTATCAATCTTAGTGTTATTTCATACAAAGCTTAAAATAAATCACAAAATAAGACATAAAATTATGTCTAAATATATGAAATATTTTAAAGCTTTTAAATAACTATTATTATTAATTTTGACTTGGTAAACAAACAACACCGAAAGTTCAATCCAAAACCTCTAAAACTCTATCGAAACCGACTACGCCAATACTCAGTAGTAAGAGTCCAAAACCCATTCAGATACCGATAGTGTGAACCTTGCATAGGATATAGAGAAGAGGTTGTGCCAATTAGAAAATAGAATATTCAGATCATGAATAGTGACAAAGGATCAGAAATTCTAGGCTGGAACATCAAAAGATATCCAATGGCATCAAGGAAAGAGAGGCGTGATGATCCTCATCAATGGAGGCCTCTGGAAGGCAGGCTGGAGGTGGTCAACCGGGACGAAACATAATCAATAGATAAAAACCAAGAACACAAAAGATTTACCAAAGGTTGCAAATAGGAATGCTTAAGATTGAGAAATACGTAAAAGAAAAAGGCTAAGTTCTTAAAGAAAGTGAAGATAGCTTATAAGTTACAATATCACTCCTGATGATTGTAAGAATTGATAATTTGCCTGCTGGTGAAGAGACCTCAATACTGATTGGTATTATTACAAGAGGGGAATCAAATGTGTTCCTGTTGGGGCAAAATTATAGATATATACAGATCTTGAAGCATAAGACTCAGGAAACAAGTTAAAGGTTCGAACTCCCATTTACGCATTATGCGCTGAAATACAAAAATGAGATAAAACGAGAAAGTAACGGGTATCAGTAATAAAGACCTGAGCTTATACTGGGCAATAGATGTAGACTATAGAGAGAGAGAGAGAGAGAGAGAGGCCAAGGACCTCTAGCTCAAGTGGTTAGAGTGAGGCATACCCCCCCCCCCCCCGAGGTTGCAGGTTCGAGCAACGGGGGAAGCACTTTAATTCTTTGATGTTAGAATTAAAATAAGGTGAGTGCGGTACAGCCTGGAGCGGACGAGATGCAGTCTGGATAGGTGCGGTGTAGATGCGATACGGTGTGATGCAAGTGCGATGCTGGTGGAGGAGACCTTTGGGCCGGGATGTAGCCTGCGGGCAGAGTTTGTAAGGCTTTCGGGTCAGAATAAAAATTACCTTCTTCCAATAAATATATATATATATATATATATATATATATATATATAGAGAGAGAGAGAGAGAGAGAGAGAGAGGAAGTGGATCGGGAGCCCCGCTCCCCCCCTCTACTGTCGGATCGAGTGGGCAGGAGAGAGGGGCTCGATCCGACGCACGAGGGAGGGGGGGCGGAGGGGGGGCGGCTTCCGAACGGGGCTCCCGATCTGCTTATATATATATATATATATATATATATATATATATATATACACACACAACGATGCACGAGGGCAGGGCTTCCGATCCGCTTATATATATATATATATATATATATATATATATATATATATATATAATGCCAAAAGTTAGGCTTTACCGTCGAACTTTTGTTTTCCAAAAATACCCTTGCATGTCTATTCCAATACAAAAAATAATAGATTCTATTAGGGGTAGTTAGGTACTTACAATATCTAGCTTTTAGTATTATATATTAGTTTTGTCTTTTGCTCTTTTCAAGTATATACAAAGTTAATTAAAAGACAACTTTGAGTGTCTTTTGCTCTTTTCAAGTACATACAAATTAAGTTGATTAGAAGACAATTAAATACGTGCAACGCACGTGCATATATACTAGTGTGTGTGTGTATATATACGGCGCTCGTAGCGCAAGTGGCACGGGAGGGGGGGGGGGGGGGGGGGGGGGGGCTCACGACAGGGAGACCCGGGATCGAGCCCCCCCTCTCCGCACCAACCCGGCTGGGTGGCAGTGGCCATGGGGTTGTGTGGGGATGTCCGGATACCGGAAATATATATATATATATATATATATATATATATATATATATATATATATATATATATTGGAATAGAAAGTTAGAGAGGCGGTCGTGTAAACCCCTTTGGAGGTAAACTCCGATCGAGGAACCATCCCCCTGGATCTCCCTACCTTGGCTCGTCTGAGGGATGCCCGCGTCAGTGAGGATGGATAGACCACGTAGAAAGGAGATGGAAAGGAAAGAAATTAACGAATATTTATGGAGATGACAAGAGAAAGGCAGTTTGGAGGAACTTCCTCATGCTGATCATGACCGGCCGAAGCCTACAAGAAGGATAAGTTTACCAAGACAGAGGATAGAGGAGAAGATAAATGCTCAAGCACACAACAGTGCCACTAAGAGTTCTACAAGAAAAGTCCCCCAGGTATTTAATCCATTGTCTAAGACCAAAACCAACCTCCTTAAGCTCTCTAAAGACTCCAATATCTTGGGCTGATATGTGCAAGCCAGAAAATGTTAGTGAAGAGTTGGTGCTACAATATGTGGAGCCAAAGATAGTAGAAGGAAGGAAGGTGGTTGAGATTACCAAAGACGATCTAGCCGAGACGGAGGAATTATAGAAGAACACCATCGTGTTGTATGTTATGGGAGCTCGACCATACTTCGGACAACTACGAGGATTTGCTCTCAGGATGCGGAGGCCAAGGGGAAGAATGGAAATATAATCTAGGGAGGATGGTTTCTACTTCATCAAGTTTGGACTTTCGGAAGACCTGGATAGAGTTCTTCAACACGATCTATGGATCTTTAACGGAAGGTTGGCTGTGATGAGAAGATGGGACCCATCCACAAACTTCGAAAGGTATAGGCTGACAGCAGTTCCCATATGGTTCAGGCTGCCATGGTTATCCCCCAAACTTTGGATGCATCTGCACTATTTCATCAAGATAGATCTGAACCAAGCGATCGACGTTCCAAGTAACTTTGATGGCAATGAAGTGCGCTAACTTGGTTAATCGATCGATGATGACTCATAAGACATCGTTCCAAGCCAACAATAAAATCCATGCTGATGTGCTCTCACATCCATTCTGGAATAGCGAGGTTCTACATCTCCAGGCCCGGCCTCTGGTGTTCAGCTTTCACCTTTTGACAGGACATGCATTGCGACACGAAGAGCGCCACGTCATTTATGTCGTGCCACCAAAAGGTCATACGAAGATTCTTATACATCTTAGTACTGCCAGGATGCAAGAAATATTTCGCATAGTGTGTCTCCGCCATTATCTCCTTCCTGAGCTTTTAATCATCGGAAACACACAGTCGACCCTTCACCCACAACACTCCGCTTTCATCTTTCGCGAAGTCGGTCGTCTTGCCCGTTGAGATCAGCTCTCAATTTTTTCAGGTATAGGTCGTCCTTCTGAGCGGACTTGATTTTCTCGTACAGGCTCGGCTCAAGATGTAATTGAGCCACCTGCACCCCCACGAATCGAACCCGAAGTTCAATGCCCATGTCCTCTAAGTCACGCAGTAATCTATCATTGATGGATAGCGATGCCGTGTATTTTTGACTCAGCGCGTCCACTACAATATTGCCCTTGTCTAACGTATAGTCGATCGTCAAGTCGTAGTTCTTGATCAGCTCCAATCATCGCCTATGTCGTAAGTTCAGCTCCTTTTGGGTGAAGAGATATTTGAGGCTCTTGTGATCCATGTAAACCTTGCAAGTCAAACCATAGAGGTAGTGTCGCCACAATTTTAAGGCGAACACAATTGTCGCTAGATCCAAGTCGTGCGTGGGAAGTTATTCTCGTGAGGCTTCAATTGTCTTGAAGCAAAGGATATCACATTGTCCCTCTGCATGAGCACGCATCCCAAACCCTAACCTGAAGCATCGTTAAAGATTTGAAATCCCTCTGTTCCGTCCGGAAGTGCAAGTATCGAGGACGAAATAAGCCGCTGCTTTAGCTCCTGGAAGCAAGCGTCGAGTCGTCTGACCACTCGAACGACACTCCCTTCTGAGTGAGGTGAGTCAAAGACGATGTGATCCTTGAAAAGTCTTTCGCGAATCGTCTGTAGTATCCTGCCAAGCCGATCAAAGCTTCAATGCGGTTTTTTGTTTTATGGATGTTTAACGCAAAAGAGGGTGTCTTGGTTCATGACCATTATTGCTATTAATTTATTAATTATAAGGATGATGTAGTGCAAAAGAATTGCTATGTTAAGGTCATCATAGCGAAATTCATAGACACCCGGAGTATGCCGATTCAATAATTAATAAACCATTGCCAGAAGCTAAGGGTATTCGACCACAAAGAAGCAAAAAAGGAGTCATAGAGGAAGGTTGTAACCAGGACCGTGAAGAGTGTCAATGGTAGACTTTTTCAATCCTGATAATTTTATATGGTATTTGATTGTTATTTAATGTAGTATGCTAGTAATAACTGAAGTTACCTAATTTTATAAACTCTTGCCCATATCCTATATTTTCTCAGTAACTGAGTCTGAACCTAACACCATTGGTATCAGAGTTGGTTGGTATTTTAAACCATGGTCCAAATTGAAAGAAATATAAATCCCTCGCAAATGTCTAACCTGCAGCACTATATTCTATGTGTTCTTATCATTTCCATATAGACTAATATGACAAAAGATAGGATCTCCCTTAAATCACAGTAGGAGCCTAGGTGATTTAGAATTAAAACCAATTAAGCAGTGGATTTAGTACAAGGGTTCTAAAACATAACATAGAGTGAGAGCCAAACTATGGATCATGGTGTTCAAAACCACCTGGTGAGCAAATGTCAGAAGAGAAAAAATAACAATAGAAAAAATATAAGAGGAAAAATGAAATAATAAAAAAAAGTCTGACCTGAACTGTTTTAGAAGGAATCTGGTCCTTTCCGCATTGATGATCAGTGTACAAAGACAATTTATCCAAAGAATTATGGAAATAACAAGCTTCCCGCTGCACAGTAAGAGCCTGTTCAACCAAGTGCTCTAGCCTTCTCTCTGGAACCATTACTGTGGGAGGAAGCAATTTCTGTAATTCTTCCAGAAGCTTTAGTCGTGAACTTGAAGTAACTACTCCCAGATTGGTGAAACCAAGTAAGACGGACTGTGAAGGAGACACAACACAACCGCAAAGCTCATGTAACCGTTTTTTGTTTATGCTAAGAGGAGTAATCTCATTTCTCAGTGTCTTCAATGCATCCATGATCCTCTCTTGTTCCAAAAGTTCAAAGAACTTCTGCTCCAATATTAAAAAAGCTGCAGACTTGAGGACACTGTCATCTTGGAGACCTATTCCATACAATGTAACTACACTTTCATCCCAATTTCCGGCAAGCACTTGCTTCCTAAAGAGATTCACAACAGGTGAATGCAAATGTGTTCCAGACTCTTCCTCCAAAATTGCTCCACTTTTCTCATAACCCAACGAATAAAGAGCTTTTGTAAGAATCCTAACAAACTCCACCTTCTTAATAACTCCGTTTGCACCAATCATTTCTTCATTCCCTTGGGACGATAATGGTCTGACCATTGGTCCTCCCAAAGGAATAGTAGACTCTGACGGAGTTGAAATACCACCTCCCAGTTCTAGTGAGGATGCTTTCACACGTTTTGAGGATGGTTCATCAGCGTCTACACCTCCCATGAAACGCCACAATTAGGCCATATATGTTTTGCTGCAGGCAAGATGATCTTTTTGTAAAGATAGAAGTGTGAAAACAGTTTCCTGCAAAACATTCAAAGAGAAACTTTCAACTCTCCAATACAAATTATTCATACTCCCAATTTTAAAGGTCAAACAACATGTTTGAAACAAATGCTAGAGGAAGGTATCCCCATATGAAACACCTCATAATCATAATTAAAAAGAAAATAAAGCATGATTCAACATAAATGAAAATTAAAACAATAAAGACCAGCCTTCCTACTTAGATTGCTTTCAGGACATGGTTACGACTAATCAACAACAATAGCTGGTGATTTGTTATCTACAAATCAAAACAATCTTATAAATCATTCGTCCAGCCTTCTTATGAATATCACGACTACTTGCAATGATTATGACAATTCGGCTTCACAGTGTATGATGTTTGTTGATGATATCTTGCTAGTTCGTTGATGAGTAGAGAAGGATTAGGGTCTAAACTAAAATTGCAAGAGACAAACCGTTTGAATCTAAGAACTTAAAACCAGTGGGACAGAACTGTCTATAAGAAATGTAACTTCAACCAGAAGTCTAAAATAAATGAGGGGGAGTCCATATTAATGGACAATAGATACAGAACGGAAGTTTTGGTACGAGAATAAAACATGATCATGATGGAATGATAGAGAAATTCAGAACAAGTGTCTATAAAATTAAAACTAATGAGTACATCTTGAGTGGTATGATCGCAAGAAACTACTCAACATATCGTAGTGTTGGGCAATTAAAAAGCACCTGGAAAATAATTGTAGCTTGTAGAAGATAGTTATTTTCTCTTTTATGCATTAGTCAGGTAAATACTAGGGAGGGTGAGTCGCCCTTGCCTATATATATATATATATATATATATATATATATATATATATATATATATATATATATATTTGGAACAGGTAATTATGTTACAGACTCCTGGCCTGAAGGCCTACAAACTCGGCCCGAAGGCCCGCATCCGTACTTGTATCTCTCGCATCAAGCTGACAAGCTCGGCCCGAAGGTCCGCACCAGCACTTGTATCTCACCGCATCCGGCCCGTACTCACATTTATTCCTCCACATGGAATTAAATGTGTTTCTCTCGTTGCTCGAACCTGCAACCTCTTGGGAGGATGTGTCTCACTCTAACCACTTGAGTATATATATATATATATATATATATATAAAGTTAAATTGAGTCAACATCTCAACATAGTATCATAGCAAAACCCAAACTCTTTTACCCCTCCTCCCAATAACATAGCCTCTATCATTCCATAAAGCCATAAAAAATCAAAATCTATCTCCATGTTTTTCTTCTACACAACTCTAACCCTAGATGCCGCCACTACCCATCTTCCCTCAACAAACCCCTAACCTAGATAGGGGCCAGCACCTCTCTCCAGCCCTAATATTAACCCTAGCCTCCCCTGTAACAGATCTTCCACCAGTCAGCCACCACCTCTCCTGATCACTTTCCTCATCGCCGGCGATCATCTGACCATCACCTACACTCAGAAGGTTGCTCACCTCCGGGCGACATCAATCCCTCTGTCTCTGCTTCATCTCAAGGACTGGAGCTTGTGGAGCATTAATTTGATTAGTTGTCATCTTCAGCACCGTTTAGCCAGCAACAACAACGACCCATTATTCATTCTCCTCCATTGGCGCATTTATCTGTCCAAGCTCATTCCCCGGCGGGAACTAGCTATGGTTGCATCAACAGCCATTGATTTTATTTTATTTTTGAAGCACTGGTTTGTGGGTTGTGTATCAGTGGTTTGCCGTTGTAGCTCTGTTTCAGTTTGCTGCAGTGACTTTCTGTTGTAGTATATTCGTAGCAGTGTAAGTACCGTAACATTATTGTTTTATAGCAGTTTGCTTCTGTGCTAGTGTGTGGTTCTGTGCCAGCTCCGTTGCACTCTGCTTTTGTAGCACCGGTTTTCTGGTATGGTTCATAGCACGTTTGTAGCACTGGTATATGATCTTCCTTCTACTACACTGTTGTTATTTGTATGATGGCTATGGATGGTAGAGCATTGTTTACTTGTCATGGTCTTTCAAGGTGTATTCCTCGCTTGTGACTATTGATTAGTACTTGGCTGCATTTCTTCCTCATGTTATTTGTGGTGACTTCTCTATATATGTGTCGTATCGGTATTGCATTTGGTGATACTTTGGTCTCTTCGTAATTCAACGAACTGCAACTTTACTTTGGATATTTTCTATTGTGTTATTGTGAAAGCACCTATTTCAGATTTCTTTCTCCATGGTATTCTTTGGACTTAGCACTTGTTTATAATGTCTCGTCATTATGGCACCTATTCCAACCTCAGTTTATGGTTGTGGGGGTATACCGTTTCCTACTACACCTATGGTTCTCACCATTGGAGATGCAACAAATTCGTAGTCTTATCTTTGCATCGTCTTCTTTTCCAACTTTGCCTCCGATTATTTTTCGCCCCAAGAGATGCAAAGTCTTCGTTGTGTTAAGGCTCTGGTAATATTTTTTCTGCTTCTGCATTTGGTATGTTTTACTCATGGCCCTTCGTCGGTTACTGATTCAGGATTTTTAATCAATCATGTTACTCTGTTGCCAGTAAATTTTATGGACACGACATTCTCCAATTTTACTATTATGGCTAATGGGGACACCATTATGGTTCATGGAGTAGGGAGAGAGCCTCTTACTTCTACACTTCATCTTCGGTCTGTGTTTAGTGCTCCTAGTACACACTTTAATCTTATTTCTATTAGTCGCCTCACCAGAGATAATAATTGTTCCATCACCTTCTCTCCTTGTTGCGATTCTAGATCTTCAAACACATTCAGTTCTTGGCAGAGGTCTAGAGGCAAATGAATTACATCTCCTCGACATTCTGCCACTAATTTTGGCATATGTTTATTTCCTCAACGGAATTGACAACTTGGGCATGCCCTTGACCTGTTCTTCAAAAAGTGCTTCCTGATTTTCTTTCTCAGAATTCACTCGTTAAGCATGCATTTTTGGAAAACAACAAAGTTCTACGGTCTCATCTACCTTTTTAGAAGTGATATTTTATTCTCTTTTGTACATTTTGATATATGGGCCCTTATAAAACCACAAGTTTGTTTGGTTTTCACTATTTTGCTACATTTATTGATGATAATTCTCGTATGACTTGACTATTTCTTCTATGTGATTGTTTCCTAATCCTACAAGTATTCTGTGACTTTATTGCTTAGATTTGTATATAATTTTCTACTATGATAAATATCATTTGTATCGATATGCACAAGAATACATTAGCAAGGAATTTCAGGATAATTGTGCATTTCATGGCATTATTCATCAGACCTCCTACTCATATTCTCTACAACAAAATGGTGTGATAGAACGTAAAAACCATTCCCTTATTAAGGTTGCATACTCATTACTTATTCAAATGAATGTTCCAATGATTTATTGGAACTTCGCAGTTGGTACTGCATGTCATATCATTAACTGTATACAGTGCCGGACTTTAGATTTTGAGATCCGAGACAAGCTCTAAAAATTGTGCCCTCAAACGTTAACATTCATATAACTTTTTGTTTTCATCGATGATTATACAATAATATTATCAACACAAAATTTGGCAATAAAATAATAAACAAAATATAATATCCAAGATAATATGTCAAAATACTAAAAAAATTAAAGATGTTCCAAACAAAAAATAAATAAAACTGATGTTTCAAATAAATAATCATGATCTTATGTTATGGATTCATTACTTTATTAATAATCATAAGTAGTGTGATTTAGACGACTGCAATGGACCTCAGACATCAAACTCTAAGAAATAATGAATCCATAGCTAGAAAAATAAACTAATAACAAGCACACGACTTATATTTGATTATCTGTCTGGACTTGATATAAGACCCATAGCAGTCACCTAAAATCACATGACTTATATTTATTATCTGAACTTAATATGAAGTTTATGACTATTATTTGTTTAGACTTGATAGTTGATATGAAGGACATAAGGCGTGTTATAAGTTGAACAATTTTTTTTATGCCCTCTAAAATTTTGGGCATGAGGCAACCGCCTCAGAGGCCTCGTATCAAGTCCGGATCTGACTATATGTCTACTTTTATAAGATCGTACATGTTTTGTTCACCATCTTGGAACGGTTGTTGATAAATATCCCCTTGTGCGGCCAAATTTATCTTTGTGGAGTATTCTCCCGCTACGAAGGGTTCTACTTGTGATTCCCCTTCTGTAGAAAGATTGTTACTCCAGATGATGTTACCTTCCTAAGAGTCGGCCATTCTTCCCTCCTCCACCTGCTACTATATGTATTGACTATGCCTTGACGTTGAGACCGTTGACCTAGGTTTTATACTACGTTGAGTGTGAAAGAACTACGCTATCTGAATAAGTCATCAAGTCAAGGCCTTGTCTATCGACTTTCTGCCTCTCTCTAACTTACCGCATACGCAGATACTGATTACACTAGTTTAGTTGATGATCATCGTTCGATAAGTTATTTATGCACATAGTTTGGTTGGAATCTCGTTACCTGGCAGAGCAAAAAATGAGTTGTTGTTGCCCATTCATCTGCCGAAGCAAGTATAGCTCGATAGCCCACGCGATTTTTTAGCTTACATTGTTGAAGAGTCTTCTTATTGATCTTGATGTTATTGTCTTCTCCAGCTCCTCTATTGTGATAACCAGACACCTATTCACATTGTTGAGAACCATGTTTTCCATGAGTGCACCAAACACATTGAGGTGGATTGTCATTTCATTCGGGAGAATGTCAAGAATCATAAGGTTCAACATCATCATGTTTATGCTACTTCTCCATATTGTTGATATCCTCTCCACTCCAAGGCCCTATCACGACCACTTTATCTTCACTTTCTCTCCAAACTTGGAGCTCTCGACTCTACACTCCAGATTGCAGGGGAGAAATAGTTATCTTCACTTTTATGCATTAGTCTAGTTAGTCTTGCTTTAGTACCACATTGGAAAAATACTATGAAGGGCGAGACGCCCTTTCCTATATATATATATATATATATATATATATATATATATATATATAATCCCGCGTTCCAAAATAATTACGTCAATTTTGTTGAGCCAACTTCTCAACATGGCTAAAACAGGAATGCTAAGTTGATGAGTGGCATTATGTTGAAGATAGGAAAAGAATTGTATATATTCATGAAAAATTGGAGGCAGCATCAATTGAGAATCGTCAGGGGTTTGGACATGTGTAACACATACCAATAAATGCATCAATTAGAAGAAGGGATAAGATATTAGTCTAAAACTAAGGATAAGCCTAAAGAAACTTGGATTAAGGCTATTATAGAGGATATGGGTTTTTCTAATGTTGCATAAGGAAAAAAAGAGTCCTACACATTTTTTTAGGAGCAAAACAAGTAGAATTGAGAAATATGGGTATCCATGAAACCAAACAACTACTAGAATGATAGAAGTAGAATTAAGAAATATGGGTACCCATGAAACCAAACAACTACTAGAATGATAAGACATAAATATGTGGGTGTGAAAGAACTATAAAAAGATATTGTTATTTTCAACATAATGGGTGCCAAAGGGAAATCTTTTCTACCTACCTGCCAATTGACCTAGGTTTTATGGCATGCATGGCCCTGTCATGCTCATAGCTACCTTGCCTTGAAAGTTGAAACCTAGATAAGAGTGTCATGGGGTTGACATCAGATTGACAGTTAGTCATAAAAATTTCATCACTTCTTTTATGGAGCTTACCCGTGCTCCATAGATATTTGACCATATTTTGATGAGAGAAAGGCATGGATGATGATGATAATCGATGACAATTACTATTATCATTTGGCAATCTAAGTAGATGAATAGGTAAATAACTATTGAAGATACAAGATGACAGGAAGTAGAGGTTGATTTAATTAATGCAAATTCTACTGACAAATCAATCCCAAAAAAGTTTTGGTGTCCATGAAGTGAGGACGTAAATATTGTAGCTATAATACGGCCCAAAGAATTCATTCTTGTCCATCCTAGAACCAACAAAATATAAGGCAGAAAGACCCATAAAGTAATTAAACATGAACATGGTGTAGATCATCTATACCAAAAATAACAAATTATGAACAAGGCTATCTCCAAAGTCAAAATATAATATAAAAAAATCGGTAATTAATAAAAAAAGAATTTGAGCGTAGCATATACAAGATGTTTAAGCGATTAGATATGAACTTCTAGACTATCTACATTATGCAAGACAGAAACTTAGCTAGCTGTTAGGGAAGACAATGCTCGTAAATATTGCATCCCTCAAATGTAAAAGAAGGTGGGTGCATGAAACTGTGGCATAACTCAAATGCAAACCATCAGTTCACACGAACATAAACAAAAATGGAACCAGAAAGAAACCACCAACAAGATGTATATCAAAAAAGGAGAGAACCTATCGTGATAAAGCCAATATCCAAGATTATTAGCTAAGACAATGACGGAAGGGAACTTGAAAGTAGATTGCAAAAAGGGCAGATTGTTTCAGCATGTGAGTACTAGTTCACACCAGTTGCAACCTTGAGACCCTAGCAGGATGAAAGAGAATGCCAAAGGAAGGAGACACCGAAATGGAAGAATGGTCAAACCTTGTAATTCTTATAGATGCTTAAAATAACCCTTTATGTGAAGGATGAAAATTGTTATTTGTTTTCAGCATTGTAGCAAGAGTGCTCTTCCAAGCAAACTTACAACATACAAGACTCGGTCGGGGCGAAAGATTCCTCTCTATTTTCCTATAGCATCGTATCATTTCACTGCACAGAGCAGTAATCCAAGAAATAGAGAAGAAAAGTCAACACAAGCAATAATGTTCAGTTTCATCGAATCAAATGTATCCGCTATTCATCACAGACAGATATTCAATAAAGTTGTTTATACCAAACATACAAACATCATCATCATCATCATCATCATCTATTGATATTTAATTAACAATCTACCCTCACTTTCCAACAATCAACAGATGAACAAACACACACACACACAGTTAACAAATTGATGAATATAACCCTAACCCAAATTAGAGTGAGATTAAAACTGTGTTTAGATTTCTGACCTCCAAGAAAATAAAAGGGGGGGCCCTCTCAATCCATCCCCAAAATTCTCCCAAACCAAACCCAAGGGAAGGGAGGATTTCCAGAATCTACAAATTATGAGAGAGGTGGGAAGGGAGGGGACAAAGGAGGGATGAGATGAGTAAAGGAAAAAAAATGTTAAAAGGGTTTCTGCGAGTGGGTCGGTAGGTCGGTGTTTCTTTTAGCCTTCAAGAAAGAAGAAATGACAGAGGAGAGAGAGAAAAAGAGAGAGAGAGAGAGAGAGAGATGGACTATTAAACAATGTTAGGCTTTGGCATAGGAGCTGTTGTGTTGTGAGATGAATCAAATACATTCATTGATAAAAATTTCAACTTCTGCTAAGATAATATAAGTAAATAGTTTTGGATAAAGAAGAAGAAAATTGGAATTTTTTTCTATTATTTGAATTTTTTCTATTTTCATATAAATATGGCATATTTCACTAAAATAGTTATATTTTTATTGTTCGGTGCATTATCCACTTCAAGGAAATTCTTTTCTCACATGAGTTCTATTCCCCAATTCGGACGTGACTTTCACTACCTCCAACAAAATTGAAAAAAGAAAAGAAAAATTATACAATATACAATACCATAAAGAAGTTGATCTGACATTAATTTCATTTGTACTCGAAGGAATTCACTTCGAATTACTACTAGTGGACCTCACAAGGCGAGGGAGAGGATGGTATTTCCTTGCAACCCCCCTAGTTCCATCCATCGACGACCTGCGGAAGACTGCAACCGACCGTCTTTACAAGGGAACATACTATGGCCATGTGGTCTATTTTATAATAAAAAAAGAATTTATATCTTATCAAATAAAGCCTTTATAATTAACTTCTTGATTACAAAGAATTTTGATTACACTGAATGCAAGAAATTTTAAGTACAAGTTGAGATTCTGGAAAGTGTAGTAGTGAAGATCGAATCGGAGCGTGATTCTTTTACTCCGTTGATGATTTGATTTGACTGCAAGGATGTTAAAAAATCTTCTTCTTCTTCGAATATATGCAATTCGGAAAGTCTACGTGAGAGCAACTTCGGTATTCTTCAATTGGAGCATCTATAAGAGATAATATGACGTAGTAGACCCAAGAGGAGCACCTTGAAATTTTTGTGGAGAAGCCGAACGTACAAGGGGATAGCCACCAAGTGTTGAGGAATGATTTGGGCATAGTGTGGACGCATATAGGTTCAAGCTTTGTCCTTAAAGGCATAAATACCGAGACTATTTATATCGAAAGTCTCAAAAATATTATTATTTGCTAATCAAATTCCTAGTGGAGGCATTGTCACATGGAAAAATACTACTCGTATGAAGCATTGTCCTACGAGTGAAGGCTTCACGGGGAGTTGGTTAGCTATACGTTTGTGTGGGGCTAAAGGAGAGGTTGCCACGTACGTGTCCCCACGTTCACGTGACATACAATGAGATACTATTGTGTGGCAACAGTTATGCAAGGATTGAGACACTCACTACTAAAATATGCTCTATTAGCGACGTAATTTAGCGACGGAATAAAATAACGTCGCTAAATATTGAATATAGCGACTCATTTTGATAGATATCGCAAATCGTCGCTGAATGGCAATGTTCAGCGACAAAAGATAAATTACGTCGCTGAATAGCGACGTTCAGCGACGTGACTTAAGTTATGTCGCTCCTTAGCGACGTTCAGCGACATCTAAATCAGACGTCGCTAATGTTTTAATATATCCCGTTCGAAACTTTCATTTTCCCCTTCTCTCTCTCCCAAAAATTTTCCAAAATTTTTCTCCTCCGACGAAGCCCCCCTCCTCGCCGCCTCCCTCCGACGACGAAGCCCCCTCCTTGCCGCCTCCCAACTCCGACCGAGCCGCCCTTATGTAAACCCTAACCCTAGCCCTAGTGTCACGCCCCAGAACCGGAATACCGGAGAGCGAGGGAATGACTCAGCTAGCTACGTATTACGGGTAGAAGAATACTGTATAATACGATCAATGCTGTCTAAAAGACGAGGGGATGCATACTACATGAAAGTCTTACTAGGGTTACTCAACATCTATTGTCTCAATCATTCAAACAAGAAACAGTAAATAGAGAACATGTAAGATAAAGCAGTAAGGCATCCCAAACGCTCGGTCAAAATGTTCTTTGAGATCTGACTTTACAAAACATAGCCTTAAGAGTAAGGGAGTTATTACTGAGTAGTTAATATATTAGTTAACCAATATTGATAGTGGAACTACAAAACACCAATTTAGAGCTTGATTATCTTTTAACCAACTTGTACCAATATAAATACAGGCTTACATCCAGCTCCATTGTTCACCCGTACTTTTCCGAAGCAAGGCAAGTACATTCTATGGTTTTGATCAGTGCATTTTCTTGTTCTTTATTGCTGACACACTGCGACACGTTCATGATCTTTTCTGGCTTGTTCTTTCATGATCTTACTTGTATCTTGGGGTGAGGAAATACTCTAGATATGTGACCAAACCCGGATACTTATTCATGATCTTTAGCTTAGGCCTCGCACAGTGTACGCGGGTCCTAAGCCGTATCATTACATGATCTTTCAGGATCTTTCATGTTCTTTCATGATCTTACCCATAGCCGGTCACATATCATAGAAGTATTTCAAATTTATAACACACATGTTCAGGATTTTGTTTTACATTAGTTTCCCATGATCCTGATCTTGATTTTAGCTATAGTCGTGATCTTCCTGCATCTTTACATAGTCATGATCTTTCATGTATCTTTATAGTCATGATCTTTCATGTATCTTTACATATCTTGTTCTTCTTGTTCTTTCAGCATTTACTTTCCATATCATGATGCTATTGTTCATTACCTAGAACTGTACTTTGCTCCGCTCCTGAATAGGATATGTTGCAGGTGAGATGGAGGCTTTGTGTGACACATACTATAGACAGGATATTGCCTTCCCTACTGAGCCAGCTGGAGCTGCTTCTGACCTAGAGGCTGCAGAAGCCTAGAGCTTCATTAGTACTTTCCATTTTCTTTCCATGTATTGAGACTAGCAGACTCTTTTACTAGTTGAAATGTAATAACTTCAGATGTTGTACCTTACTCTACTTTACTCTGGTTGGGACACATTATATAGATGCTGTGATTCTATACTTTCATGTTTATCTGGTTAGTTTTTCCTAGTTGGTACAGCTTACTTCGTTGTGTCTAACAATGAAGGCTGGGCGTGTCCGACTCGTGTCCGATTATTCGGGAGCGGATCATGACAAGAGGATATAACAAGGTATACATAATCGTTATCAGCTGCAGTCTGACTTAGTTACAACTATGTAAAAGTAAGTACAAGACAATCCGACTAACATGTCGGTGCCAAGCGGCAAAAGTGAAGTAAATAGTAAAAACGAGCAGGGAAGCAAAGGACCCACTCATGTCCTCCGATGATCATTCCTCTAGTATTGACCATCTTGGAGGTGGAAGTAAGCTGAGTCCTCGGGAACATGCTCTAAATCTGGCCATACAAAACCAGAGAGGTTAGACCTCTAATAGCAAGTACCGCAAGGAAGCACGATATGAGAAATTAGAACCAGTGATAAGAGTAAGAATATGATAAAAAGGTCTCTGCTTGCTACTGGGGTTCGCACAACATCACGACACTTCAAGCCAACTTCCCAACCAAACAAGGACAGAAGTTGACCCGTTATGTCCTGACGTTCTGCTCATCTCAGTAGTTAACAGAGTAGGTAGAGTACACAGACAAATCAATTTAAACGGCCATGTAACTACTACGGCTTGCTACTGTAAGTTCCAAGTTGCCCTGGAAGTATGCAATAAGGGATTCCTCAGTTCTTACTATGTACAAGCAAGGCTAGTCTATCCAATAATCATTTGCGCCAATCATGAATTAGACGAGTCCCAGCGGAACGCCCGTCATCAGTGTATATAACAACATAGGCAGATACCACTCCCTGTCCGTGTGACAGATTTGCAGTATCTGTGGGAACCAGCCGGCATGTCGGGGCACTAATCGTCCCAAAGATGGCTGTCATATAAGAACTCGGAAATCCATTCTCTCCATGCAATCGTTATTTTACTTAGCTTAATAGTCCCTATGTTGATTGAAATCACATGTCGTGGATCATGGTCATTCAGAATGAGTACTTCCGTACAGAGTACGATATGCACAATTCTACAACGATGCCCGTACGGTTGGGTTGTAGGTCTTACATAGCGTAATGCAACAATCAATACCTAGCCACAGAATAATTATGCCTTGACTGTAAGATGCACATGCTGTCTTTACAGAAAAATGGAAGTCAACATGTGTCCATTTGCCAATGTTCGGATCGGCTAGTCGATCGTAATGGTTCATGGTTCATACATGAACGTGTCTCATTCAATTCAATAAGATGACTAGCCAGTCTCTTAGTTACAACTAGTAACGCATGATCAATTATTAGTCAAGGTAACAATCAATGTCAATCAATATCAATCCGGGACAAGAAACAGCTAAAAGGTACTATGGGCGGCAATAGATGGATACCCATCTATGCGGCCAAAACCGGATCAGAATCCCATACAGCCCGGGAGCCAAGGGCCATGCTTATGCGTCCAAGGATCGCCATACGGCAAGCTGCCGAGAGCCATGCGGCTAAAAGCCTATGCGGTAAGCAGCCATGCGGCAAGGAAAACAGGGTCTCATGCGGCTGGAAGCCAACAAAGCCATGCGACAAGAGCCAGACAAGGTCATGCGGTAAGGGAAAACATGTATACGCGGCAAGGAGGAAATGAATTCATGCGGCTCGGGGAGAAAAGTTCATGCGGCTGCAGGGAAAACAGGGTCATGCGGCTCGGAACCACCAAAGCCATGCGGCCAAAGAAAACATGCATATGCGGCTGCAGGGGAAACAGGGTCATGCGGCTAATAGCTAGAGATAGCTATGCGGCCAGAGAGAAAACATGTATATGCGGTTGCAGGAGAAACAGGGTCATGTGGCTAATAGCTAGAGATAGCTATGCGGCTGAAAGCTAACCAAGCCATGCGGCCAGAGAGAAAAGTTCATGCGGCAAGGCCTATGCGGCCAGGGAAGGGCTCATGCGGCACGGGCCAACCAGAGCCATGCGGCAATGGAGAGATGGGCTCATGCGGCTGAAGTCAACTCAAGCCATGCAGCTAAGGAAAATGGAGTCTTATGCGGCTGCAGGACACTAGAACCATGGCCTATACGGCAAGCGCCAATCAAGCCATGCGGCCAAGACTGCCACGAGCCATGCGGCCAGGGGGACTTGCCGCATGAAAGGCCATGAGGCCAACCACTGTTCTTCTTCTCCACTTTTTTGAGAAGAATAACCATGAAATCCATGGCTTCCAAGCTCCACTAAACCTTCATTTAGGATCAGAATCTAGACTTCCATAGGTCAAAATGGGGCAGAAAGAAATTTTCTACAATATGGAACCATCAAAACTTGAACATAACAAGGTTAGTTAGATCAAAACTCAAAAAATCTGAAAATACAACAAGCTTAGATCTACAAGAAATGAGCCATAGAAATTAAAAATGCTAAGTACTAGAGTGTCTTAGAATCTCGTGAGAAAGACAATGGAACAAAAATCGAAATCCATCACGAAGCAAGTTGTACTTGCCTAGCTCTCCTAGGTTGGTGGAAGAGTAATGGAGGTTGAAGAAGAAGTAAATGAGAGTAATGAAGAGAGAAAAGGTTGGGACTTTAAATGGAGATGATGGTAGGTTGGTTGGGTTCATGATGAATCACCCAAACCCGAAACTAAATCAACCCAAGCCGAACCTAAGAGCAAAGCAAAAGCAGAAAATAAAATACAGAAAAATAATGAGCGCAAAATTGAAGAATTTAAATACAGAACAAATGCATGATAAATATTAAATAAATACATTCAAGCAGTACACGTATACAAATACGTATTCTAGAAACGGGAAGTGACATCTCTATCCTCCTTAGAAAAATTTCGTCCTCGAAATTTCAAGTCCAAGCAGGATAGAAACACCAAAGCTATACTAATCTAAGTACAAGCAATTTGAGCAAGCAGCTATTTTACAATGACAATAGTAAGTAATATATCTATATTTATCAATCTACGACATCAAGTAATTCTACTCATAAGGTGATAAGCATGAGGAATCAAGACAATCAAGGTACACGGAAAGAAATATACCTTGTGAGTCAAATAGGTGCGGATACCGTGATCGGATATCGTCCTCACGTTCCCACATTGACTCTCCTAAAGGGTGATGACCCCAAGCAACCCGGACAAGACTAATTGTTCGGTTCTTGAGTATCTTCTCTCTTCGATCCAAAATAGACACAGGTTGTTTCTCATAAGACAGGTTGGTACCAACAACCAGTTCAGAATGATCGAGAATATGGCTTGGGTCTGATACATACCTACGCAACTGAGATACATGAAACACATCATGCACCTCTCGTAATGAAGGTGGAAGGGACAAACGATAAGCAACATCGCCTACCCTATCAAGGATAACAAATGGGCCTACATATCGCGGACTCAACTTCTCACGAACGCCAAATCTAATGACCCCACGAGTAGGTGAGATCCGCAAGAACACGTGGTCCCCAACAGAAAATTCTAGCGGCCTACAATGCTGGTCTGCCCAATGACAATGTCGATCTTGTGCAACTCGAAGTCGCTCCCTAATTCCCTTAACCACTTCAACCGTCTGAACAATTATTTCTGGACCTAACATCTTTCTCTCTCCGATATCATCCCATGCCAGTGGCGACCTACACTTCTTACCGTATAGTACTTCGAATGGCGCCATCTGGATACTAGCTTGATAACTGTTGTTGTACGAAAATTCGACTAAGTGCAAGTGACTCTCCCAAGATCCTCCAAAATCTAGGGTGCAAGCTCGTAACATATCTTCTAAAGTCTAAATTGTTCTTTCTGATTGTCTGTCCGTCTGTGGATGGTAAGCCGTGCTAAATCTTAACTTGATACCCAGGCTATGATGTAAACTCTTTCAAAAATGTGATGTAAAATGGATATCTCTATTTGACATAATACTGACAGGGACCCCATGCTGCCTGACTATCTGTTGCATATACAATTTTGCCAACTTTTTTGTAGATTGCCCTACTCTAAAAGGAAGAAAATGTGACACCTTTGTAAGCCGGTCCACTATCACCCAAATGGCATCCTTACCACTTGGTGATCTCGGTAAACCGATCACAAAGTCCATTGTGATATGTTCCCACTTCCATTCCGGAATAGGAAGCGGTTGCAATAATCCAGCCGGCCTCTGTTGTTCTGCCTTCACTTGCTGACATATTAAGCAACGGGAAATGAATCTAGCTATCTCTCTCTTCATTCCGTTCTACCAGAAGTGCTGCTTGATATCTTGGTACATTTTGGTCCCCCCGGGGTGTATAGAATACTGAGAACTGTGGGCTTCTGTCATAACCTCATGTCTGATATCTCCACTAGGTACACATAGACATGATCTAAACCTAAGTGTACCATCTTCATGAATTTTTATCTCTTTCCTGAGTCCTGACTCACATTCTGTCCTAAGCTTCTGAATCCTTGGGTCCTGTGCCTGAGCTGCCTTGATCCTGTCTACCAAGTCGGATTGAACTCGTAGATTTGCCAGAATTCCTATATCACTAGGAAGTATAACCTCGATGCCCATCTCTTGAAGATCTTCTAAAATATATTTTTGTGATGTCAACATAAATGCGCCGCCTCTCCTGCTAAGAGCATCTGCTACCACGTTAGCCTTGCCTGGATGATACTAAAGCTCCACGTCGTAATCCTTGATCAACTCTAACCATCTTCTCTGTCTCATGTTCAGTTCCTTCTGAGTAAAGATGTACTTCAGACTTTTGTGGTCTGTGTACATATCCACTCGATCACCGTATAAGTAATGCCTCCATAGCTTCAAAGCAAATACCACTGCCGCCAACTCCAAGTCATGAGTCGGATAATTCTTCTCGTGGTCTCGAAGTTGCCTAGATGCATACGCTATCATCTTTCCATGTTGCATGAGGACACACCCAAGTCCCTTTTCTGACGTATCACAATAAACGGTAAAACCTCCGGGTCCAACCGACAATGTAAGAATATGTGCCGATATCAATTTCTGCTTCAAATTCTCAAATAATGCCTGGCATTCTGTCGACCAGACGAATAACACATCCTTCCGTGTCAAGCGGGTCATGGGTGCTGAAAGTCTTACAAAGTCTGATATGAACCTTCTGTAATATCCTGCCAATCCCAAGAAACTATGCACATCAGCTACGGTCTTAGGCATTGGCCAACTCTCTACTGCTTCTACCTTCTTGGGATCCACTGCTACCCCAGCCCCTGATATGATGTGCCCCAAGAATAAAATTCGATCCGTCCAAAACTCACACTTGTTGAGCTTGGCGTATAACTGGTTCTCTCTCAGAACCTGTAACACTTTCCTGAGGTGATCTTCATGCTCTTCTTCACTGGCTGAGTATACGAGAATGTCGTCGAAGAACACAATGACAAAATAATCTAAGTATGGCATAAAAATGCGGTTCATCAAATTCATAAATATTGCTGGAGCATTGGTCAAACCAAACGACATAACTAGGAATTCGTAATGCCCGTACTTTGACCTGAATGCTGTCTTGGAAATATCCTCTTCTCGAACTCTAACTTGATGATATCCTGACCGAAGATCTATCTTGGAGAAAACTCTTGCTCTGTTCAACTGATCAAACAAGTCGTCGATTCTAGGTAATGGGTACTGTTCTTTACTGTCGCCGTATTGAGCTTTCTGTAGTCAACGCACAATCTTGATGACCCATCCTTCTTTCCTACAAGTACCACTGGTGCTGTCCATGGTGATCCGTTGTCTCGAATAAACTTCTTCGCCTTCAGTTCCTCTACGTGCTGATACACCTTGGCCTGCTCGGAATCTGCCATTCTATAAACTCGATCTGATATCGATTGAGTTCCAGATGCCAATTCTATACTGAACTCAATATCCCTAACCGGGGGTAAACCTGGAAGTTCTTCGGGAAATACATCAATGAACTCTTCAACTACCTTCGGGACTTAAACTTCTTCCATTGCCGCTACTACTCCTTCTTCTTCTTGTTGGGTTGTCACTGATCTGACTTGGGTAAATCGTTCCATGCCTGGAATATTAAAAGATACACTCCCTCTACGGCAATCTATTGTGGCACAACTGTCTTTCAGCCAGTCCATGTCTAAGATGACGTCGAAATTCTTCATAGGAAATTCTATCAAATTAGCGGGTAAGGGACGCCCGCACACTACAACACTACACGCTAGAATAACTCTACTAACTCCTACGAGCCCATTACCAATGAGTATATTCAACCTCCCTGGCAATGCCTCGAATTCCATTCCTAGTTGTGTCGCAAATTGCACAGATATAAACGAGTGTGATGCTCCCGAATCAAACAATGCTACTGCGGGATATGAGGCAACGAGAATGTTACTTACCACAACATCTTCCGATGCCAATGCCTCTTACAAGGACAGATTGAATGTCTGCCCTCGGCCTCCTTGTTGGTTCGCATGCTGCGGCCTAGCCTGGTGCTGCTGTTGGCCCCTGTCTTGGTCATGCTGGGGTGGCCTTTGTTGTTGTTGCTGCATCGGCGGTCCCTGCTACCGAAACATCTGAGCCTGTGACATCAACGGACGTTGTGCCAACGGTCTCACTGCTACCGCTGATCCTCGATACTGGCCTGCCTCTGGTGCTAGCAGAGCAGGAAATTGTTGTATTGGTCCTCCTGACCTCGAATTCATAGGACAGGTGGAAACCCGATGATCTGGACTTCCACATATCAAACACTGTTCGTTCAATGCCCGACACACATCTCTAGTATGTCCTGTCTTCCCACAATAAGTGCAGCCCATTGGGGGTTGCTGGTTCTTCCTCTGTTGCTGTTGTTGCCTTGCTGGTGGTACTGGCCCTCGCATCGCCACATCGTGAATGTGAACACCAGGAGATGGTGTAACTCGGGGCGCTACTCTCCCTCCTCCTTCAATCTGATTGTGTGATCTCTTCTGACCCCCAGTCCTAGAGGTGATCCTCTGGATGGTGATCTCATACCTCCGGGTCGTCGTCAATACCTCATCGAAAGTCTGGTAGTTGTGCCCCTCTATCAATTTTAAGAGTTCAAGATGAAACCCTTGCTGAAACCTCATAGCCCTCTGGCTCTCCGTTGCTACCATCTCCGGGGCAAACCTACTCAGTCTGCAGAACTCTGCTGCATAAGCATCCACTGTCTTGCCAGCCTGCTTGAGGTTGATAAACTTCTATTGTAGCTCAAACTGCGCAACAACTCCATAGTACTTTGTCTTGAATCTCGCAGTAAAATTGTCCCAAGTAAAATCGTCCCAAGCAACAGGACGTCTGATGCCCACTTCTTCTGATTCCCACCAATCACGTGCAAGGTTCTGAAGTAACAGCTTCACTAGATCTACACGTTCTTCTGTCGGAACCTTAGCCGCTGTCAGAATAGCCTCAATATCCTTAAGCCATACATCTGCTGAAATGGCATCTTCCGTGCCCTCGAAACGACGGAGGTTGTACTTGTAAAATCTGGTTGATGCTCCTGAATCTGTCATCATCCCTCTTTCCAAAGTCGTTTGTAATCCTTGGTTGAGCAACACATTCTGCTCTTGTAGCTGAGTGTGCATGCATTGCTGGGCCAACATCTGATGTTGCTGAGTAGCCATCATTCCTCTCATGATCTCCAGAAGGGCTGGTGTGTCCACTTCCACATAGGTAAGTGGAACTGTTGGTGGTGTTGGAACCTCCGGGTACTGCGGTCCAGCTGCTGGTTCCACTATCACCTCTTCTTGGATAGTCTCTCGAGGTAGTACTGGCCCTTGTTGCTGATCAACAGGGTCTCGCTGTTCATGTTGCCCTTGTTGTTGTTGTCCAGCTCTGACAGATGCGGACGAGGAGCCCCTAAGAAAAGGGACAAAAAAGTAATCAAACGATCGGACAGAAAAAATCAATGAAGTACAAGGATACTGGAAGGTCAAGCTAGGGTCGAGAACAACGAATCATGAGATCAAGGGAAAATAGGTGTGATTGAGACATCCTATAAATTAAAACACCCCACAAGTCTGAAATCAGACCTGCATGGGCCACCACTAAAACCTTGTCACGCCCCAGAACCGGAATACCGGAGAGCGGGGGAATGACTCAGCCAGCTACGTATTATGGGTAGAAGAATACCGTATAATACGATCAATACTGTCTAAAAGACGAGGGGGTGCATACTACATGAAAGTCTTACTTGGGTTACTCAACATCTATTGTCTCAATCATTCAAACAAGAAACAGTAAATAGAGAACATGTAAGATAAAGCAGTAAGGTGTCCCAAACGCTCGATCAAAATGTTCTTTGAGATCTGACTTTACAAAACATAGCCAGAGGATATAGCAAGTTATACACAATCGTTATCAGCTGCAGTCTGACTTAGTTACAACTATGTAAAAGTAAGTACAAGACAATCCGACTAACATGTCGGTGCCAAGCGACAAAAGTGAAGTAAATAGTAAAAATGAGCAGGGAAGCAAGGGACCCACTCGTGTCCTCCGGCGATCATTCCTCTAGTATTGACCATCTTGGAGGTAGAAGTAAGCTGAGTCCTCGGAAACAGGCTCTAAATCTGGCCATGCAAAACCAGAGAGGTTAGACCTCTAATAGCAAGTACCGTAAGGAAGCACGATATGAGAAATTGGAACCAGTGATAAGAGTAAGAATATGATAAAAAGGTCTCTGCTTGCTATTGGGGTTCGCACAACATCACGACACTTCAAGCCAACTTTCCAACCAAACAAGGACAGAAGTTGACCCGTTATGTCCTGACGTTTTGCTCATCTCAGTAGTTAACAGAGTAGGTACAATGCACAGACAAATCAATTTAAACGGCCATGCAACTACTACGGCTTGCTACTGTAAGTTCCAAGTTGCCCTGGAAGTATGCAATAAGGGATTCCTCAGTTCTTACTATGTACAAGCAAGGCTAGTCTATCCAATAATCATTTGCGCCAATCATGAATTAGACGAGTCCCAGCGGGACGTCCGTCATCAGTGTATATAACAATATAGGCAGATACCACTCCCTGTCCATGTGGCAAATTTGTAGTATCTGTGGGAACCAGCCGGCATGTCGGGGTACTAATCGTCCCAAAGATGGCTGTCATGTAAGAACCCGGGAATCCATTCTCTCCATGCAATCGTTATTTTACTTAGCTTAATAGTCCCTATGTTGATTGAAATCTCATGCCGTGGATCATGGTCATTCAGAATGAGTACTTCCGTACAGAGTACGATATGCACAACTCTACAACGATGCCCGTGCGGTTGGATTGTAGGTCTTACATAGCGTAATGCAACAATCGATACCTAGCCACGGAATAATCATGCCTTGACTGTAAGATGCACATGCTGCCTTTACAAAAAAATGGAAGTCAACATGTGTCCATTTACCAATGTTCGGATCGGCTAGTCGATCGCAATGGTTCATGGTTCATACATGAACGTGTCTCATTCAATTCAATAAGACGACTAGCCAGTCTCTTAATTCCAACTAGGAATGCATGATCAATTATTAGTCAAGGTAACAATCAATGTCAATCAATGTCAATTCGGGACAAGAAACAGCTAAAAGGCACTATGGGCGGCAATAGATGGATGACATCTATGCGGCCAGAATCGGGTCAGAATCCCATACGGCCCGGGAGCCAAGGGTCATGCTTATGCGGCCAAGGATCGCCATGCGGCAAGCTGTCGAGAGCCATGCGGCTAAAAGCCTATGCGGTAAGCAGTCATGCGACAAGGAAAGCAGGGTCTCATGCGGCTTAGAGCCAACAAAGCCATGCGACAAGAGCCAGGCAAGGTCATGCGGTAAGGGAAAACATATATACGCGGCAAGGGGGAAATGAGTTCACGCGGCTCGGGGAGAAAAGTTCATGCGGCTGCAGGGGAAACAGGGTCATGCGGCTCGGAACCACCAAAGCCATACGGCCAGAGAGAAAACATGCATATGCGGCTGCAGGGGAAATAGGGTCATGCGGCTAATAGCTAGAGATAGCTATGCGGCCAGAGAGCAAACATGCATATGTGGCTGCAGGAGAAACAGGGTCATGCGGCTAATAGCTAGAGATAGCTATGCGGCTGAAAGCTAACCAAGCCATGCGGCCAGAAAAGAGTTCATGCGGCACGGGCCAACCAGAGCCATGCGACAATGGAGAGATGGACTGATGCGACACGGGCCAACCAGAGCTATGCGGCAATGGAGAGATGGGCTCATGCGGCTGAAGTCAACTCAAGCCATGCGAGTAAGGAAAATGGAGTCTTATGCGGCTGCAGGACACTAGAACCATGACCTATACGGCAAGCACCAATCAAGCCATGCGGCCAAGACTGCCATGAGCCATGCGGCCAGGGGGACTTGCCGCATGAAAGGCCATGCGGCCAACCACTGTTCTTCTTCTCCACTTTTCCGAGAAGAAGAACCATGGAATCCATGGCTTCCAAGCTCCACTAAACCTTCATTTAGGGTCAGAATTCAGACTTCCATAGGTCAAAATGGGGCAGAAAGAAATTTTCTACAACATGGAACCATCAAAACTTGAACATAACAAGGTTAGTTAGATCAAAACCCAAAAAATCCGAAAATACAACAAGCTTAGATCTACAAGAAATGAGCCATGGAAATTAAAAATGCTAAGTACTAGAGTGTCTTAGAATCTCGTGAGGAAGACAATAGAACAAGAATCAAAATCTATCACGAAGCAAGTTGTACTTGCCTAGCTCTCCTAGGTTGGTGGGAGAGTAATGGAGGTTGAAGAAGAAGTAAATGAGAGTAATAAAGAAAGAGAAAAGGTTGGGGCTTTAAATGGAGATGATGGTAGGTTGGTTGGGTTCATGATGAACCACCCAAACCCGAAAATAAACCAACCCAAGCCGAACCTAAGAGCAAAGCAAAAGCAAAAAATAAAATACAGAAAAATAATAAACACGAAATTGAAGAATTTAAATACAGAACAAATACATGATAAATATTAAATAAAAATATTCAAGCAGTACACGTATACAAATACGTATTCTGGGAACGGGGAGTGACATCTAGCTATCTAGACACAATTTTGACACGATTTTGACCACCCTTGGACACGAGTAGACACGTGTGTCACACACACACATACCCCTAGACACGTGTGGTGTGCAGACACACACACACACATACCCCTTCTGTCACTCACATGGTTTTTGTATTATATTTTAGGATTTTGAATGTTTTGTTATATTCATAGATATACATATGTATCAGAGATTTAATATAGTAGTATGTGTTGTATTCGAGTTATAGGTTTGGGTTTAATTTTGAGTTTGATATTTTGAATTGATACTTTGATGTACTGTACTAAAGAGGGCAAGAGGATTATAGGATTATATGTATATATTTGAGTTGATATACCTATGTATATAAGTATATGAGCTGTGGGAGTTAGACTATAGGGTTATGTTGATTTTGGGATATTTGGTTTTCGATTGATCTAGTTTTAGTAGACTAGTGTAGTGGGTTGCAGTATGGCTTTAGCTCAGTGACTGTTTGCAATGAGTAGATGTTTGCAGCGGCAGTAGCATAACATTTGCCCTGCCTTGGCGTTGCCTTGATTTGGCATGGACAGTCAAATACAGTAGGCTTAGGAATGTGTTATCAGCAGCAGTAGCATAGAAGTATGGTTTGGTATTAGTAGAGAGTTGAGGTGAGGTTGTGGTTAGGATTTGTGAGTATAAGGAGGAGGAGGAGGAGGAGAGTATTAGTTGAGTTGATATTTTACCTTGAGGGATACATTGCATAGGATATCTATAGGTGTTATATAGATAGGAGGATTTATGCATAGCTTAGATTGAGGATTTGATATATACATGTGAGTGTATGCTTGTCTTTGAGTGAGTTATTGAAGAGTACGTGTGAATATATATATATATATATATATATATATATATATATATATATATATATATATAAATATTAAAAAAAATATATATAGACACTAGATAGAGTATCAATGTCATCCAGGGATTCACCTATAGGTCATAGGATTGGGTTTTATGACTTAGAAAGGACTAGTTGACTATGTTTGACCTTTAACTAAGGCTTGACCAAACCAGATTACATACTCGAGTATCAGTGAAAACAGTTTAGGAATTTGAAAACTAAAAATCAAATAAAAACCCGAACAGTTCACATTACATTGCAAAACTCAAGTATCAGACAAAACCACATCTTCATTAAGATTGTGTATGCACAGTCCAAATCCTATGCACGTACGATTTTGTCACGCCCCAGAACCAGAATACTGGAGAGCGGGGGCAGACATAGCCAGCTACGTATATTGAAATAGAATACATCTCAACTATACGGTCACGGCTGTCTAGATATGAGGGTTTACTACAAGCCAACAGTCTCTTATGGTCAAGCCTATTGTCTCAATCTCAAGCAAGTAATATAATTACAAGATGTTTGACCACCAAATATACAATAAAAGGCGTCCCAAATATTACATATCAGCTGATCATGAAGCTAGTCGTACAAAATGCTAGGACTAGCAAGAGTTAAGTCATACATGATCAACCCTAGGATTTGTTAATCATGTTTACAGTCCGTAGGCAGACAGTAAGTAAAGTGCATCGAGCTAACAGGTGCTCGTCGGCTAAACGCCTCAAAAGAATAACTTTACAATAGAGTGAGCGAAACAAAATAGAAAACCCACTCGTAGCCCGGGTTCCTTCTAGTCGCCACCATTGGGCTGGAAGCTTGGTAGATCCTCGGAAGCTGCTCCAAAATCTGGCCACACAAAACCAGCTGGGTCAACCCCAGAAAGAGCAAGTACCACAAGGGGGCCACGAAATAAGAACAAAAAGCCAGCAATCAGCACAAAAAAATCTAATAATAAGACTATAATTACGAAAACATGTCAGGATGATATACGACGAGATAACCATGGAACTATTCCGATAGCCAGGTTACAACCCGTAACCCAAACAAGGACCGGGGTTGTAACCCTTCATCTGAACAGAGCTTGGTTTCCCACCATTTATCGGCAAGATAAGTAATGTAAGAATCAAGACAGGGAGCAAATCTGTACTGGATCAAGCCATGGCTAACTGGTTATGCCTCATTCAATCAATCACGGCCAAGCAGATACTACGGCTTACTACTTTAACTAACTAGGGTTATCACAAGCCTAATTACTAACAAGATGCAGTGAGATTGTTCCACAGCCACAAGCCCTGCAGACCATCCAGGTTACCCAGGACGAAAGATTAGGGTTGAATTTAGATGGGTACATCGTCCAGGAGACGCATGTACCCTTAGGTGACTTAGAGGGTGCAACACGCGACGGTGTGCTGGAAATGTGCCCTATTCGACGGCAGGCTACAGATCCCAAGAGCGTCCAGGTAACGGGATTGCCTGTAGCTGTGTCATCTCTTCATGACTACTGAGTTTATTCTAGTTATTAACCTTAATCCATTTTAATAGGTACTCCCGACCGTGGTACTCAGGAGTCCCCTCCTAGACATGATGCAAGACAGGACAAGTGGATTTAACAAGCAAGCAAGAAAGAACCACCCACGGTGTCAAGGCAGGTCAAGTTAAGTTATCAAGATAAATCATGTCAGGGTACTTGTCAGGAGTGCGCCACGACGGGCCACTGTCATGTCAGGTTGGTCATGTCAGGAGTGCACCACTACGGGTCACTGTTGTGTTATGCTAGTTCCTTGTCATACCATGCCATGTACAACAGTCCTTCCAAACATATTAAGTAAAATCAAGTTTATGACAAAAGGCGTAAGGATATAAAATGGGCATAAAATATCTAATAAAATATCAAAAGACAGGGATATAGAAGAGCCAAGCTTAAAGAAATACGACCAAAACTCCAAGAGCCTGTGGGTTAAGCAAGGGGTCAGGGGAGCAGCGTATGAAAAGTCACGCACGCTGAGAGAGCAGCGTAGGTGAAAGTCACGCACGCTCAAGGGAGCAGCTGTACGTGAAAGTCACGCACGCTACAGGAAGCAGCTGCGTAAAAGTCACGCACGCTCAAGGGAGCAGCTGTGTGAAAAGTCACGCACGCTCAAGGGAGCAGCTGCGTGAAAAGTCACGCACGCTCAAGGGAGCAGCTCTACGTAAAAGTCACGCACGCTACAGGGAGCAGTGTACGTGAAAGTCACGCACGCTACAGGGAGCAGTGTACGTAAAAGTCACGCACGCTACAGGGAGCAGCTGCGTGAAAAGTCACGCACGCTCAAGGGAGCAGCTGCGTGAAAAGTCACGCACGCTCAAGGGAGCAGCTGCGTGAAAAGTCGCGCACGCTGAAGGGAGCAGCTGCGTGAAAAGTCACGCACGCTCAAGGGAGCAGTTGCGTGAAAAGTCACGCACGCTGAAGGGAGCAGCTGCGTGAAAAGTCACGCACGTTCAAGGGAACAGCTGCGTGAAAAGTCACGCACGCTACAGGAAGCAGCTGCGTGAAAGTCACGCACGCTCAAGGAGACACGCTTCCAACAGGAAGCGTACTCAAGCCTGCGTATGCAGCGCTAAAGAGCGCGCGTAGCTCAGTATGCGTGAGTTAAACAGCTCTGCACACTGCTCACAGTCTCCTCCAAACAGCAAGAACACCATGGATGAACCCAAAGCTTCCAAGCATCATAACTTGGCCATCCGAACTCCAAATCCGGATTTCCAAAGTTCTAACTGGAGTGAAACTGAATGCTCTTCCACATGGAAACATCAAAAACCCATAAAATCCAACTTAAGAAGCTCAAACCATACAAAATCCGAAAATGGAAATAACTTAGATCTATCACAATAGAGGCTCCAAATCACAAAATACCAAGACCTAATGTTGATCACCATGACCTAATCTATCAAATGGACAAAGAAAAGAGGGTTCTCATGAAGTGGCAAGGTGCACTTGCCTAGGGTTAGGAGAGTTGTGTTGAGGAAGGAGAAGAAGAAGAAGGAAATAAATGGTGGTTATGAGGAGAGAGAGTGGTAGGTGGAGATATAAAGAGGGGGGAGTTGTGGTGTGTTGAAGGTGGAGTGTAGGTTAAGGTGTTCCTATGCATAATAAACCAAATCAAACCAACCCAATCCAAACCAATTAAAACCGAACCATGACAAAACCCAAAATACGAGAAATACTGAAATTCCATAAGTTGAGAAAAATAAAAATACCTGCCAAAATCCAGATACGAGTATAAATACGAAATACTGGAAATACAGAAAATGAGGATGACAACTCTACCCACCTTAAAAGAATTCCGTCCTCGGAATTTAATCAAGGAGCTAGAGATTGCCACGACAAGCTACACTAAGCACAGGCAAGCTACACTAAGCAGTCCAATCATACAATACAAGCAAGAAAGGGAAAATGTAAGGCATAAGAAAGACATTATACCTCACGAGTCAAACAGGTAGGGATATCGCGATCGGATGTCGTTCTCATGCTCCCACGTTGACTCACCTAGAGAGTGATGACCCCAAGCAACACGGACTAATTTAATAGTCTTGTTCTTGAGTATCTTCTCCCTCTGGTCCAATATAGACATGGGCCTCTCCTCATACGAAAGGTTGGTACCAACAACCAATTCCGAATGGTCTAGGATGTGGCTCGGGTTCGAAATATACCGTAGTAATTGGGACACATGGAATACATCATGCACCTCACTTAGCGACGGTGGAAGAGCGAGACGATAGGATACATCTCCTACTCGCTCTAGAATATCGAACGGCCCTATATACCTAGGACTAAGCTTTCCCCGCACGCCAAAGCGAATGACGTCGCGGTTAGGCGAGATCCTAAGAAATACATGGTCGCCGACAGCAAATTCTAAGGGATGCCGATGAGTATCGGCCCAATGGCGCTGGCGGTCCTGGGCAACTCGGAGGAGATCTCTGACCTTCCTGACCATTTCAACCGTCTGGGAAATCAATTCGGGTCCGAGCATCTGCCTCTCCCCGACATCGTCCCATGCTAGCGGGGATCTGCACTTCCTGCCATAAAGAGCCTCGAAGGGTGCCATCTGGATACTGGCCTGATAACTGTTATTGTACGAGAATTCCACCAGGTGCAGATGATTCTTCTATGAACCACCGAAGTCAAGGGTACAGGATCTCAATATATCTTCAAGGGTCTGGATTGTGCGCTCTGATTGACCATCCGTCTGCGGATGATAAGCTGAGCTGAACTGAAGACGAGTCCCCAAACTCTTCTGCAAGCTGTGCCAAAAGTGTGAGGTGAATCTTGAATCCTGTCTGAGGTGATGCTGACTGGCACACCGTGAAGCCTGACGATCTGCCTGAGATACATCTCTGCTAACTGCGCCGTCGACTGTCCAACTCTAAATGGGAGAAAGTGTGCCACCTTGGTAAGCCTGTCCACAATTACCCAAATAGCATCTCTGCCGGCCGGAGATCTGGGCAATCCGGTCACGAAATCCATGGTTATATATTCACATTTCCATTCTGGGATCGGTAAGGGTTGAAGAAGTCCAGCGGGCCTCTGATGTTCAGCTTTAACCTGTTGGCAAACCAAACACCGAGAGACAAACCGGGCTATCTTCCTCTTCATGCCATTCCATCAGAAATACTGACGAATATTATGGTACATCTTCGTACCACCCGGATGAATAGAATATTAAGAACTGTGGGCTTCTGCCATGACTTCCTGTCTGATATCTCCACTGGGTACACAAAGACGAGTGTCGTGCCGAAGTGTACCGTCTTCATGAATACATAACTCTGGCCTTCTTCCTGCTTCACACTCTGCTCTGAGTCGCTGGATCTTGGAATCTGTTGACTGTGCCACCCGGATTCTCTCAACTATGCTGGACTGAACCTGTAGACTGGCCATCAATGCCACACCGGTAGGAAGAACCACTTCAATTTCTATCTTCTGAAGATCTGCCAATAATTCTGGTTGCGCCGTCAGGAGATAAACTCCGGCTCTTCTGCTCAATGCATCTGCTACAACGTTGGCCTTCCCGGGATGATACTGTAAATCCATATCATAGTCCACCAGTAGCTCAAGCCATCTCCTCTGCCGCATATTAAGGTCCTTCTGGGTAAAAATATACTTCAGGCTCTTATGATCAGTAAAGATCTCCACTCTATCTCCGTACAAGTAGTGTCTCCACAACTTCAAAGCAAACACTACTGTCGCCAATTCCAAGTCGTAGGTCGGGTAATTCTTCTCATGATCACGAAGTTGACGTAACGCATAAGATATTACCTTCCCATGCTGCATCAAGACACACCCCAATCCTCTGCCTGAAGCGTCGCAATAAACTGTGAATCCTCCGGTCCCATCTGGAAGGGTGAGAATGGGAGCCGTTATCAAACCTCGCTTCAACTTCTCAAATGATTCCTGACACTCTGCTGTCCAAACAAACGTCACATCCTTGCGGGTCAACTGGGTCATCGGCGCTGAAATCCTTGCGAAATCTGAAACGAACTGCCGGTAGTAGCCGGCCAATCCAAGGAAGCTGCGAACCTCTGCCACTGAGCTGGGTACCGGCCATGACTCGATAGCCACAATCTTCTGGAGATCCACTTCCACTCCTCTTCGGGTAATGATGTGACCCAAGTATGAAATACGATCGAGCCAGAACTCGCATTTACTGAACTTGGCGTACAACTGATGCTCCCTAAGCGTCTGAAGGACGACTCTGAGATGCTGCTCATGCTCTGCTTCACTCTTGCTGTAGACCAGGATGTCGTCTAGGAACATGATCACAAACTGATCCAAGTATGGCATGAAGATGCGATTCATGAGGTCCATGAATACGGCCGGCGCATTGGTCGCTCCAAAGGGCATAATAAGGAACTCCCAATGTCCATACCTCGATCTGAATGCTGTCTTAGGGATGTCCTGCTCTCTGACTCTGATCTGGTGGTATCCCGACCGCAATTCGATCTTCGAGAACACTGAAGCCCCTCTGAGCTGATCAAACAAGTCATCTATCCTCGGAAGAGGGTATCTGTTCTTGATTATCACCGAATTCAAGGTACGATAATCAACACATAGCCTGGATGTACCATCCTTCTTTTTCATAAGAAGCATCGGGGCTCCCCAAGGCGAGCCACTTGCACGGATGAATCCCTTGGTCCTCAGTTCTTCAATCATCTTATATAAAATCTCCAATTCTGAAGGCGCCATCCTGTAGACTCGATCTGATACTGGTGCTGTCCCGGGAATCAAGTCTATTGTGAACTCAATCTCCCGCTCTGGCGGCATCCCTGGAAGCTCCTCTGGAAAGACATTTGGAAACTCTTCAACTATCCGGGATAACTGTACTGCTGCTACTGCCATCCGCAATGCTGGGGAAGACGGCTCCATTGCGCCTCTGGAAAATGAAAACTCTGGCTCGCCGGGGACACTAAAGACAACTCTGCCAATATGGCAGTCTATTCTAGCATACTGGTTCCTCAACCAATCCATGCCTAGGACTACATCATAGTCTGCCATAGGAAACTCTATGAATCTAGCGGGGAACTCCCTACCGCTAACTACGATCCGACACGAGAAAAACACTCGATCTACTCCCACAAGACCATTACCAGTAAGTATATTGAGCCTCACTGATAATGACTCAGGCTCCAATCCTATCCGTGTCGCGAATCGTGCAGACATGAATGAATGCGATGCACCAGAATCAAACAATACCGAAGCTGGAAAGGAGTTGATGAGAATAGTACCTGCCACAACCTCACCTGGTGCAACTTCTTCTTCCATAGCCATCATCATGGCCTGACCTTGTCCTCTGGCTGCTGATCCCCTCTGCTGGAAACCTCTCTGCCTATTCTAGGTCTGAGCCTGGGCTTATGCATACTGCTGGGGGTGCTGTTGCTGGAATGCCTGAGACTGAGGCGGCAAGGGCCTCGAAGACTGATACTGCTGCTGCTGAACTGGTGCTGGGGTCGGTCCTCTCACCGAAGAGCTAGAAGGGTTGGATGCAGATGAACCACCCCTATTCGGGTAAGCCCCAACCCTATGATCTGCTGCACCACAAGCCAGGCACAATCCCTGCGCCCTGCGACAGTCTGCCACCACATGCCCTGGCTTCCCGCAATGAGAACATCCCATCGCGGAAGTCTGCTTCTGCTTCTGCTGCTGCGGGTACGTTGGGGTCGAATACTGAACCGACGTTACTAAGGCCGCCCGCCTCGGAGTTCCAATGGTCAATCCCCTAGCTGCCGGGGCTGGAGCTGATGATTGATGCATCTGACTGTGGGACCGCTTCCTACTTCCGGTCCTATCCACGATCCTCTGGGAGGTATACTCATGCCTCCTAGCCGCTCTCAAGACTGCATCGAACGTCTGGTGCTCGAACTGCTCAACCGCCAACAAGATCTCCAAATGCAGTCCCTGCTGGAATTGCTGGGCCCTATCGAGCTCGGTTGCCACCAAGGTGGGGGCAAACCTACTCAGCCTAGAAAACTCGGTCGCATAACTGTCGACCGTCCTGCCTCCTTGCTTCAAGTTAGTAAATCTGGTCTGCAGATCGTACCGAGCCACAGCATCGAAATACTTCGTCTGGAATCTCTCCCTAAACACTGCCCAAGCAATGGGTGCCACTAATCCCATGGCCTGCGCCGCCCACCAATTGCGAGCCAAGTCCAACAACTGCAGGCGTACCACCGCCACCTTCTCATTCTCAGGTGTCCTAGCTGCTTCCAGAACCACCTCGGTATCCTGAAGCCATGCATCCGCGGCAATCGCATCCTCGCTGCCGTCGAAGAAAGGAGGGTTCAAGCGCTTGAAACTGTTGGCCGCCTGGTTCCCTGGATGTCCGCCTCAGGTCAAAGTATCTTGAACTGTCTGGTGCAGGGCGTCGCTTCGACGATCCTGGGAAGCTATCAAGGTTCTGATGAGGCCTACTAAGGTACCATCATCGGGCTCTGCGAGCTGGACGGGCCGAACTGGTGACTCTCCTCCAGTAGGCACAACTCTGGAGGCGACTCCGGAATGCTGGGCTTGATCTCCGGGTTGCTGCTGGTCCACAGGAGGTGCTCCTCCTTGCTGATCGGCAGGATCAGGTACAGTGCCGCTGAGGAAGACGACACAGGGAAACAATAAGGAAGGACCAGGACAGATCAATGATACAAGCATGTAATCAGGGCAAGAATTTCAGGGATTTGAAAATACGGGCAGAGATCAAGGGCGAATACTGATTGAGACATCTATTCGGTAAACCCTCACATTTCTTGATTGACAAGACCTGCATGGGCCACCACTTAAACCATGTCACGCCCCAGAACCAGAATACTGGAGAGCGGGGGCAGACATAGCCAGCTACGTATATTGAAATAGAATACATCTCAACTATACGGTCACGGCTGTCTAGATATGAGGGTTTACTACAAGCCAACAGTCTCTTATGGTCAAGCCTATTGTCTCAATCTCAAGCAAGTAATATAATTACAAGATGTTTGACCACCAAATATACAATAAAAGGCGTCCCAAATATTACATATCAGCTGATCATGAAGCTAGTCGTACAAAATGCTAGGACTAGCAAGAGTTAAGTCATACATGATCAACCCTAGGATTTGTTAATCATGTTTACAGCCCGTAGGCAGACAGTAAGTAAAGTGCATCAAGCTAACAGGTGCTCGTCGGTTAAACGCCTCAAAAGAATAACTTTACAATAGAGTGAGCGAAACAAAATAGAAAACCCACTCGTAGCCCGGGTTCCTTCTAGTCGCCACCATTGGTCTGGAAGCTTGGTAGATCCTCGGGAGCTGCTCCAAAATCTGGCCACACAAAACCAGCTGGGTCAACCCCAGAAAGAGCAAGTGCCACAAGGGGGCCACGAAATAAGAACAAAAAGCTAGCAATCAGCACAAGAAAATCTAATAATAAGACTATAATTATGAAAACATGTCAGGATGATATACGACGAGATAACCATGGAACTATTCCGATAGCCAGGTTACAACCCGTAACCCAAACAAGGACCGGGGTTGTAACCCTTTATCTGAACAGAGCTTGGTTTCCAACCATTTATCGGCAAGATAAGTAATGTAAGAAATCAAGACAGGGAGCAAATCTGTACTGGATCAAGCCATAGCTAACTGGTTATGCCTCATTCAATCAATCAATCACGGCCAAGCAGATACTACGGCTTACTACTTTAACTAACTAGGGTTATCACAAGCCTAATTACTAACAAGATGCAGTGAGATTGTTCCACAGCCACAAGCCCTGCAGACCATCCAGGTTACCCAGGACGAAAGATTAGGGTTAAATTTAGGTGGGTACATCGTCCAGGAGATGCATGTACCCTTAGGTGACTTAGAGGGTGCAACACGCGACGGTGTGCTAGAAATGTACCCTACTCGACGGCAGGCTACAGATCCCAAGAGCGCCCAGGTAACAGGATTGCCTGTAGCTGTGTCATCTCTTCATGACTACTGAGTTTATTCTAGTTATTAACCTTAATCCATTTTAATAGGTACTCATGACCGTGGTACTCAGGAGTCCCCTCCTAGACATGAAGCAAGACAGGATAAGTGGATTTAACAAGCAAGCAAGAAAGAACCACCCACGGTGTCAAGGCAGGTCAAGTTAAGTTATCAAGATAAATCATGTCAGGGTACTTGTCAGGAGTGCGCCACGACGGGCCACAGTCATGTCAGGTTGGTCATGTCAGGAGTGCACCACTACGGGTCACTGTTGTGTTATGCTAGTTCCTTGTCATACCATGCCATGTACAACAGTCCTTCCAAACATATTAAGTAAAATCAAGTTCATGACAAAAGACGTAAGGATATAAAATAGGCATAAAATATCTAATAAAATATCAAAAGACAGGGATATAGAAGAGCCAAGCTTAAAGAAATACGACCAAAACTCCAAGAGCCTGTGGGTTAAACAAGGGGTCAGGGGAGCAGCGTACGAAAAGTCACGCACGCTCAAGGGAGCAGCTGTACATGAAAGTCACGCACGCTACAGGGAGCAGCTGCGTAAAAGTCATGCACGCTTAAGGGAGCAGCTGCGTGAAAAGTCACGCACGCTGAAGGGAGCAGCTGCGTGAAAAGTCACGCATGCTCAAGGGAGCAGCTGCGTGAAAAGTCACGCACGCTGAAGGGAGCAGCTGCGTGAAAAGTCACGCACGCTCAAGGGAGCAGCTGCGTGAAAAGTCACGCACGCTACAGGAAGCTGCGTGAAAGTCACGCACGCTCAAGGAGACACGCTTCCAACAGAAAGCTTACTCAAGCCTGCGTACGCAGCGCTAAAGAGCGCGCGTAGCTCAGTGTGCGTGAGTTAAACAGCTCTGCACACTGCTCACAGTCTCCTCCAAACAGCAAGAACACCATGGATGAACCCAAAGCTTCCAAGCATCATAACTTGGCCATCCGAACTCCAAATCCGGATTTCCAAAGTTCCAACTGGAGTGAAACTGAATGCTCTTCCATATGGAAACATCAAAAACCCATAAAATCTAACTTAAGAAGCTCAAACCATACAAAATCCGAAAATGGAAATAACTTAGATCTATCACAATGGAGGCTCCAAATCACAAAATACCAAGACCTAATGTTGATCACCATGACCTAATCTATCAAATGGACAAAGAAAAGAGGGTTCTCATGAAGTGGCAAGGTGCACTTGCCTAGGGTTAGGAGAGTTGTGTTGAGGAAGGAGAAGAAGAAGAAGGAAATAAATGGTGGTTATGAGGAGAGAGAGTGGTAGGTGGGGATATAAAGAGGGGGGAGTTGTGGTGTGTTGAAGGTGGAGTGTAGGTTAAGGTGTTCCTATGCATAATAAACCAAATCAAACCAACCCAATCCAAACCAATTAAAACCGAACCATGACAAAACCCAAAATACGAGAAATACTGAAATTCTACAAGTTGAGAAAAATAAAAATACATGCCAAAATCCAGATACAAGTATAAATACGAAATACTGGAAATACGGGAAATGAGGGTGACAGATTTCGTGTCCGACATGCATCTAGCCGACACGAAACTTTAGGGGGGGGCTTGTCAGTGGTTGTCCCCATCTCTGTGTCAAGTGATTCGTGTCCAGGTGTCCAATTTGTGTAGGAGCTTATGAAATAAATTTGTGCATATTGGATAATTGTGTGTCATCTTTGCAGAATTATTTCCAAATGGATATGAATTACTGCTTGCGAAATCGTTTATGGATGTACAATCGTCGTCCTGATGATATGTGTGGTGTGCGGGATGAATACATAGCAGGAGTAGAGCAGTTCCTGCAGTTTGCTAAGGCGTTCCCTCAGTACATGGAAGGCACCAAAATTAAGTGTCCGTGTGTGAAGTGTCATAACATAAAATATTATCCTGAAGTGGAAGTGACATATCATTTGTACTCGAGGAGTTTCACGCCTAATTACTATCAGTGGACCGCACACGAAGAAATTGTGTCTTTAGCATCAGAGCCGGAGCCTTATGTTGAGCCGTATATGCATACGGGACCTAATTTTGTTTCAGATAATCATGTATACGACGACGGGTGCGTGAATATGGTTTTCGATGCTGCGGGGCCTAGTTTCATTCATGATGTACCTGAGGAGGCACCGAATGTCGATGCTGTAAAGTTCATAGAGTTACTGGAGAATGCAAGGACTCCATTGTATCCTGGTTGTGAGGATCATTCACCGTTGGAGGTGGTTATAAGACTGTTGAGCATTAAATCAGATTTTAACATGTCGCAAGAATGCTACAACCGAGTATTGGAGTTGATTATAGAGAACTTGCCGGCGGGTGCTAAGTTACCTAAAGACTTCTATCGGTCTAAGAGGATGGTGAGATCGCTCTGGATGGGATACGAAAAAATCGATTCTTGTCGCAATGGGTGCATGTTGTACTACAAAGATGACAAGGACGCAGATGTGTGCAGATTTTATGGTGCTGATTGCTATAAGACAACTAGTACATAAAGGTCTACCGGTGCAAGAAGACTGACCGATTCAATGCACTACTTGCCTTTAATGCCGCGATTGCAAAGATTATTTATGGTGAAAGAGACGGCCGAAAATATGAGTTGGCACATGCGAGAACAGATTAAAGGAGTGTTGGATCACCCATCCGATGGAGAAGCGTTAAAGCACTTTGATCGAGTGTATCCTAATTTTACTTCAGATCCACGTAACGTCAGGTTGGGGCTATCTTCTGACGGTTTTACTCCTTTTGGTCTTTCAGGATCCCAGTATTCGTGCTGGCCTGTGATTGTCACTCCGTATAACCTACCGCCTTGGATGTGCATGAAGACTCAGTACATGTTTCTAACCGTTATAATTTCTTGTCCGAACAATCCTAAGAGGAACATTAATATGTACTTACAGCCTTTGATAGATGAGTTGAATCAGTTATGGGAAGTAGGCGCTAACACGTACGATGTTTCCAGGAAGCAGAATTTTCAGATAAAGGCAACCCTTATGTGGACCATCAACGACTTTTCGGCCTATGGAATGTTATCTGGATAGAGCACTCATGGCCGTCTCTTATGGCCGTATTGTATGGACCGTACTAAGGCTTTCCGCTTGAAACACAGAGGAAAATCGTATTTCTTTGATTGTCATCGGCAATTTCTGCCAAAAGATCATCCGTTCAGAAGGAACATGAATGCATTCCGTGCCGGCGTTGTAGAGAAGGGTGATCCACCGCCAAGGTGGTGCGGAGCCACGATATGGGAGGAGGTTAGAGATTTTCCAAGTGCTATCGAAGATCCTACAACTGGGTACAAGTGCGATGGATTTGGTAGAGATCATAACTGGACAAAGAGGAGCATATTCTGTGATCTGCCATATTGGAGTACCAATCTGATCAGACATAATCTTGATGTCATGCATATTGAGAAGAATGTGTTTGATAACATAATTAATACTGTGATGGATGTAAAGGGAAAAACGAAAGACAATTCCAAGGCCAGGTTGGACTTAGAAGAAATATGCAAATGCCCTGCGTTGTATTTGATAGAGATGAATGGAAAACAGTTTCTGCTGAAGTCAATTTTCTCACTGGATAAGGAAGATAAAGTGAGACTTTGTCGGTGGATCCATGGCCTAAAATTTCTAGACGGATATGTGTCAAATCTGAGAAGATTTGTCGATCCGAAGGAAAACAAATTGACGGGTATGAAGAGCCACGATTGTCACGTATTCATGGAGAGGTTAATTCTGATTGTATTTCGGGAATTCTTACCGCATGCAGTTTGGGATCCATTGACGGAGCTTAGCATATTCTTCAGGGATCTTTGTTCTAAGAAATTAATCATTGATCGTCTAGAAAAGCAAGAGAAGGACATTGCGGTAACACTGTGCAAGCTAGATAGGGTGTTTCCTCCTGGATTCTTCGACTCTATGGAGCATTTGCCGATTCATCTATCCTATGAGGCACGTGTTGGTGGACCCGTCGAATATTGATGGATGTACCCGTTCGAGCGACATTTGAATCACCTAAAAAGAAAGGTAAAAAATAAGGCACGGGTCGAGGGTTCTATTTGTGAAGCCTATGTTCTCGAGAAGATTACAAACTTTTGTTCGATGTATTTCAAGCCTCATGTTGCAACTAATAGAACGAGAGCTTCCAGAAACGACGAAGGAGATCATGAATGTAATGATACAATACTGAAGGTATTCAATGCTCCAGGAAAGCCATCGGGTAAAATGAAGAAGAGATATCTGAACGATGATGAGCTAAGGGCTGCTCAGGTGTATGTATTACTCAACTACAACGATGATGAAGTAGAGAAGCTGGAGGGGTAAGTAATTAATACGTCTACATTATTTTAATAGTGTTGATTATTATACTATTATATTAATTGAACGATGTTGTTTTCAGCATATTTAATGATGATGTGAGGTCAGGTAGGCCACACATAACAGAAGAAGAACTAGAACAAGAAATGAGACGTTATTTTCCATTATGGTTGAGTGCATATGTAAGACTTGAGAACTCTGTAATTACCTTTCTGTATATGCACTTGAGAATGAGCTTAATTTATTTTTTCGTGGTATTTAGGTCGATAGTCCATACGCAAGACTTGAGAATGAGTCTATTAGAACGCTAGCCAAGGGACCAATTTATGCTACAAAAATATGGCCAAGCTACTGTGTGAATGGGTTTAGGTTCAAGTCAACAACTTGTCCGATCAGAGACAACTTTGTGGATCTCGATTCTACCAAAAATAGCTGTTTGTGTATCAGATCTTCGAACTACAAAGATGTTGATACGGGCAACGATTTCTATGGCGTCCTACGGGAGATTGTAGAGCTGACATATAGTTATGGAATAGAGCCTGCTAAGATTGTGTTATTCATGTGTGATTGGTTCGATCCGATTGAAGGTCAAGGTTCGAAAGTAGACAAGCACGGTCTTGTGGATATAAACTATCGGCGTCGATATCAAGCCAATGAACCATTTGTCCTATCAAGTCAGGCTCAGCTTGTGTACTTCACAAGTTATCCTAAACGAAGAACAACAAGGTCGAACTGGTGGGCAGTATGCAAGACCAAAGCTAGATATACCTTTAAGGTTGACGATATAGCTTATCAAGAGGATGAACTACCTCTTGTAACAAATATTATAGAAGTGGACACGATGGAAGTTCCTCATTACACATCTAATTGTGTAGAAGAAGTAGAATTATCTGAGGAAGATGCAGATGAAAGTGAAGATGTAGAGGAGGAAGAAGAAGAAGAAGAAAAAGAAGAAGAAGAAGAAGAAGAAGAAGAAGAAGAAGAAGATGATGAGCTAAACGAACTAGATAAATTTTTAGAAGAGGAATAAATCTGTACGTTTGTTTTATCATCATATTTGACACTTTAGTGACACTTTTACGACTATGATATTTTTCAAAAATCTGTGATGTCTATCATATAAATATGTATATTTGTTTTATTATCATATGTTATTATCAGGTATGACTAGACCCGGACGACGCGGAGGATATTATGTTAGGCAGTCCCATGTGCGTCAGGCTGGGGATGTATATTCCGTACCCTCATCCTCATCTCCGAGTACTGTCACGCCCCAGAACCAGAATACTGGAGAGCGGGGAAATGACTCAGCCAGCTACGTATTACGGGTAGATGAATACCGTATAATACGATCAATGCTGTCTAACCAGACGAGGGGGTGCATACTACATGAAAGTCTTACTATGGTCACTTCACATCTATTGTCTCAATCATTCAAACAAGAAGCAAAAATAGAGAACATGTGAGAATAAGCAGTAAGGCGTCCCAAACGCTCAGTCAAAATATTTTTGAGATCTGGCTTTACAAAACATAGCCAGATGGTATAGTAACATATACACAATTGTTATCAGCTGCAGTCTGACTTTAGTTACAATTATATAAAAGTAAGTGCAAGACAATCCGACTAACATGTCGATGCCAAACGGCTAAGTATAAAGTAAATAAGCAAAACGAGTGGTGAAGTAAGGAACCCACTCGAGTCCTCCTGCGATCATTCCCCTAGTATTGACCATCTTGGAGGTAGAAGTAAGCTGGATCCTCGGGGACCGGCTCTAAACCTGGCCATGCAAAACCAGATAGGTTAGACCTCTAATAGCAAGTACCACAAGGGAGCACGATATGAAGGATTAAACCAGTAAGTAAGAGAATATAATAATAGATCTCTGCTTTCCACTAGGATTTACATAACATCACGACACTTCGAACCAACCTCCCAACCAAACAAGGACAGAAGTTGGCCCGTCATGTCCTGACATTCTGATCATCTCAGTTAGGCAACAGAGTAGGTACAGTACACAAACAAATCATCTTGAACGGCCAATCAACTACTACGGCTTGCTATTGTGAGTCCCAAGTTATCCTGAAATTATACAAATAGGGATTCCTCAGTTCTTACTATGTGCGAGCAAGGTTAGTCTATCCAGTCAATCAATTACGCCAATCATGTAATTAGACGAGTCCCAGTGGGACGCCCGCCGTTAATATAGCATGTACAATAATATAAGTAGATACCGTTCCCTGTACGTGTGACAGATTTACAGTATTTGTGGGAACCATCCGGCCAGTCGGGTACTACTAGTCCCAAGGGGGCTGCCATATAAGAACTCGGGAATCCATTCTCTCCATGCCATCATTATTTTATTTTACTTAATAGTCTCTACGTTAAGCAAAATCCCATGTCGTGGATCATGGTCATTCAAATGAGTACTTTTGTACGGGGTACGATATGCGCAACTCTACAACGATACCCGTGCGGCTAGGTTGTAGGTCTTACATAGCGTAATGCAACAATCAAGTCTAACCACGGAGTAATCATGCCTTGACCATAAAGTACACATGTTGTTTTTGTAAGATAAATAAATAACTAAATAAATAAATAAATAAATAAATAAATAATTTGAAACCTGCATGTGCCTGTATGCCAATATTCGGGATCGGCTAATCGATTGCAATAGTTCATTACATGAACGTGTCTCATTCTTTCAATTCAATAAGACGACTAGCCAGTCTCTTAGTTCCAACTAGGAACGCATGATCAATTATTAGTCAATGTCACAATCATTATCAATGGTGACAAGGCATAAAAGTCAATTAGTATTACATGGGGTCGAGCCTATAACTCCTCAGAGTTAAGTTCTAGTCATACTAGTGCGTGAAAAAGTGAGCGTGGAAAATGGGCGTGAAAGTAAGCGTGGAAAAGTGATAAGAAATTCACGCACGCATGCAAAGATGGTACGTAACTCAAAATTCACGCTGACATGCAAGGGCGTGTGCGTGACTAAAAATTCACGCAAACACGTAAAGACGTGTGCGTGATTGAAAATTCACGCACTCATGCAAAGATGTGTGCGTGACTGAAAATTCACGCACGCTCGTCAAGACGTAAGCGTGACTGAAAATACACGCACGCACGTAAGAACGTGTGCGTGACTAAAAATTCACGCACTCGTGCAAGAACGTGAGCGTGACTAAAATTTACGCAGACACGTAATAACGTGAGCGTGACTCAAAATTCACGCAGACACGTAATAACGTGAGCGTGACTCAAAATACACGCTGACACGTAAGAACGTGTGCGTGACTGAAAATACGCGCAGACACGTAAGTACGTGTACGTGACTGAAAATATACGCAGATACGTAAGAACGTGTGCATGACTCAGGAACCTTCGTCCCAAGCCAGAAATGAAGTTCCCATGGTTCAGAACCCATGGACAACCGAGAATACACGCCAAGTTGGGAGATCAAAATCCATGGTCAACCGAAAACACAAAAACTTAGATCTTGGAGAAACAAGCCAACGAAATCAAAAATACTAAGTAGTAAACTCTCTCAGGATCATGAGAGGAAGAATAATGAACCATAAAAATGGTTCTCCAAACAAGAAGCAAGATTGCACTTGCCTGCTGCTACTGCTGGTAGGTGGAGAAGTGATGAGAGGAGGAAGAAGAAGTAATGGTGAAGAATGAAAGTTATGAGGAGAGAGAATGAGATGGAAGCTTTAAATAGGGAAGGGTGGTAGGTGGGGTTATTGGGTCGGGTTTGTTCGGATCCAACCAAGGCAACCCGAAAGCAAAGCAGAGAGGTTAAAAGCAGAAAATAAAATGCAAGAAAAATACAGATAATAAAATTGCAGGAAATTAATTAACATAAGAAGTAAAGAGCAGATAATTAATTAACATAAAATTAAAGGAATTTAAATACCGGATAATACATGATAAATACTAAATAAATATACATGAATTGCACATGTATAAAAATACGCATTCTGGGAACGGGGAGTGACATCTCTACCCACCTTAGAAAAATTTCGTCCTCGGAATTTCAAATCCAAGCAGGTAGAAATATCGGAGCTAAACTAATACAAGCAATTCTAGTGAGCAAGCAATCATTTTACCATGTCAAAAGCAAGTACTATATATGTAAATTCATCATTCTACGATATCAAGTAGCTCTACCCATACGGTGATAAGCATGAAGAATCAGGACAATCAAGGTATACAGAAAAAGATATATCTTGTGAGTCAAACAGGTGTGGATACCGTGATCGGATATCATCCTCACGTTCCCACGTTGACTCTCCCATGGAGTGATGACCCCAAGCAACACGGACAAGACTAATTGTTCGGTTCTTGAGTATCTTCTCTCTTCGGTCCAAAATGGACACAGGCTGTTCCTTGTAAGACAGGTTGGTACCAACAACCAGCTCAGAATGATCGAGGATATAGCTTGGGTCCGATACATACCTACGTAATTGAAATACATGAAACACGTCATGCACCTCTCGTAACAAAGGTGGGAGGGATAAACGATAAGCAACATCGCCTATCCGATCAAGGATAACAAATGGGCCCACGTACCGCAGACTCAATTTCCCGTAAACGCCAAATCTAATGTGTAATGCCCCGCTCCGCACGGTGCATTATGCTGAGTCGTTGACTCGAAGAGTTGCGTTGACCCGATTAAGTATCGATGCGAATCGATACGAGAGTTACGTTGTCCCGAACAACGCATCGAACTAAGTCGATGTGAAGAGTTGCCTTGTCCCGAAAGAATACATCAAGTGAATCGATGCGAAGCACCGCGTTGCCCCGAAGGATGAGTGCGTTGAATCGGCTCGAAGATTCTAAGAAATCGAATCGACCAAGGACAAGTCCGAATCGATGCATGTAATGATTTTAGTTGGTTTCATGTGCAGGCTATACGTTTACGCTGAAATATTAGAGGTCGATCTTTTGCCTTATTCAGTAAGGGGTCCGCGAAAGCAAATCGTCGCCTTGCGACGGGCTGAGACTTGGGCACGCTAAGGCAAATCGGACGTATGATTCAAAGATGCACGAAGTGCTCGAATGGCTAAGTCAGGAGAGTTGCCCGTGCAATGAAATTATGAAATCGAGCCGTATCGGCTCGGCGAAACGACAAAGGCGTATCGACTCAAGGTGGGAGGATTGACTTCTTTTTTTACTCCTTCATTCGATAAGTCAAATATATCATTGTATGCTAAGATAACCTATCGACGCCACGGGCGTGGTCCGATCGGGATAAATCATAGTGTGAGTCGAACACTAAGTTAGAACAATCGAAATGAAACGTGCATCATATGCATGAGTCGCTATGGGACATTGGATATCGCTAAGGCGAGCGCCTCGGTGCGTAAGCTGCAAGAATATGGGATAACTGTAATCGACGAGTGCCTTAGTTGTAATGCCTGTGGTTCGTATTACGTATTCCTGGAATACGTGTACGTATTTATTCTTGTATTGCATGATTTCCTTGTTTAGCTTGCATCTTGGCTTGGTTATTTTTTGGCTTGGTTCGGCTTGGCTCGATTTTCTTTGGTTCAATATGAACCAATGTGAACCCCCTACCTACCATCACCTTGGTATTTATTAACCCATTCTTTTTCTCTCTCTTCATTAATCTCATCTTCTTCTTCATCATTACTTCTTACCTACTAGAGAGAGAAGAGAGAGGTCTAGGCAAGTGCAACTTGTTTCATGGAGGAACTCCAATTTTATTACTTCATTCTCTTCCTTACTACATTCTAACGCACTTTAGTACTTGGCATTTCTCATTTCCATGGCTAGATTCTTGTAGATCTAAGTTTATTTTATTTTCAAATTTTTTGGGTTTTGATCTACTTAATCCTGTTATTTCTGAGTTTTGAGGGTTCTATGTTGTAGAGAATTTCGTTCTACCCCATTTTGACCTATGAAAGTTCGGATTTGGGCTCCGGATGATGGAGTTGTGGAGCTTGAGAACTTGGCTCTCATGGTGTTCTTCCTCTCAAAAATTTGGAGAAGATGAACTGTGCTTAGACTTGACTTGACCGCATGACAATTCATGCGGCAAGTGATTTGGCCGCATGAGACTCTCAGCCGCATAGGCTGGATCTCACTTCCTGAGCCGCATGGGCTCATTCCCCATCGGTCGCATATGTGCCCATCTCCTTAAGCCGCATGAACTCTAGCACTTGCGGACCGCATAGGCCCTGATCTTCGAGCCGCATGAGAACCCCCAGACCCAGCCGCATGGACTTCTTAATCCGGGCCGCACGACCCTGATTAATCCCAGCCGCATATGCATCCTTTATTTCCTGAGCCGCATGGGCTTCTACTGAACCGCATGCGCCCTCGTCCCCCTGAGCCGCATACGCCCCTCTTGTCTTGGCCGCATGGGTTCCAGTGACCCGGGCTGCATGCGCTCACCTAATTGAGCCGCATGTGTCTTGCCCTTCTCTTGGCCGCATGAGGTTGAGTCCCTTATTAGCCGCATATGCACCCTTCACTCCCTGCCGCATAAGCAGCCATGTTGACCCAGCCGCATGGGCTTCTATCAGCCGCATGCGCCTCCTTCTATATTCAGCCGCATGATACTACACTTTCCAGTCGCATGGACCTGAACTTCTTCTTAGCCGCATGGGCTTTTCCCTTATCAGTCGCATGCGCCTGATACCATCCAGCCGCATGGGCTGTTTCCTTCCTAGCCGTATGAGATCCATCCTGGCCGCATGTGCCTTAGCCGCATGGCTCTTCTATAGCCCTGCATATTGATATTTTATTAGATATTCAACGTCCATTTTATATCCTTACGCCTTTTATCCTGAACTTGATAATCACGAATTGATTGGCATGATTGAAATAACAATTGTGCATGAATTGATAGTGACCCTTAGTGGTGCACTCCTGACAAGTAACCTGACTTGACACGACAGTGATCCGTGGTGGTGCACTCCTGACATGATTAACATGACCTGATAGTGGCCCGTCGTGGCGCACTCCTGACTAGTACACTTGACATGATAAACCTGACATGATTATCTTGAACAGCTGTTGCGACGGCTACCTGACATGACATGACCTGTATAATTAATCCTAGACACCGTGGGCGATTGTGCTTGTACAAATAATCCAGTCCTGTCTTGCATCATGTCTAGGAGGGGACTCCTGAGTACCACGGTCAGGAGTACCCATTGAAATGGACTAAGCCTAATAACTAGATTAATACATTAGTCATGACGAGATTTCCCAGCTACAGGCAATCCCGTTATCTGGGCGCCCCACTTGGGATCTATAGCCTGCCGTCGAGTAGGGCACATTTCCAGCACACTGTCATGTGTTGCACCCTCTAAGTCACCTAAGGGTACATGCGTTTCCTGGACGATGTACCCACTTGAATTCAATCCCTGATTGCGTCCGGATAGCCTGGATGGTCTGCAGGGCTTGTGGCTGTAGAATAATCTTATTGTATCTTGTTAGTAATTAGGCTTATGACAACCCTAGTTAGTTAAAGTATCAAGCCGTAATTCTTGCTTGGCCGTGAATGATTGGATGGAGTCTAACCCGTCTAGTCTTGTCCTGATTCTGTTCCAGATTACTACATGGCCTGAATGCTTGTACTTATTTTACCGATAAATGGTGAGAATTCCAAGTTCTGTTCAGACGAAGGGTTACAACCCCGGTCCTTGTTTGGTTTACGGGTTATAACCTGGTTATCTGAATAGTCCCATGGTTATCTCATCGTATATCATCCTGTTATGCTTTTCCATATGTTTTGTCTTTTTTTGATTCGGTACAAGATTGTCTTTTATATTCACATGTCATGCTTTACTTAAATTACTGTCTCTTATTATGTAATTATATTTTGTGCTAATTGCTGGTTTAAGTTCCTAAGTGAAGCCTCCTTTGTGGCACTTGCTCTTTCTGGGGTCTGACCCAGCTGGTTTTGTATGGCCAGATGCCAGAGCAGCTCCAGAGGATCTACCGGTTTTCCAGCCCGATGGTGAACACCAGGCGTAACCAGGGCAACAAGTGGATTTATTTTGCTCTCCCACTCTATTGTAAAATTATTCTTTTGAGACGTTTAGCCGCCGAGCAAGTGTTAGCTCGTGTACATTTTACTTACTGTCTGCCTACGGGCTGTAACATGATTGACAACCTAGGGTTGATCATGTATGACTAAAAATCTTGCTAGTCCTCACATTTTGTAACGACTAGCTTCATGATCAGCTGAATATATAATATTTGGGACACCTTACTATTGTATATTTGGTGATCTTACATCTTGTAACATTTATCTGCTTACTTGTGATTGAGACACTAGGCTTGTTCTTGACCCTAGGAGACTGTTGGCTTGTAGTAAACTCTCATGTATCTAGACAGCCGTGACCGTATAGCGAGATGGAATCCATTTCAATATACGTAGCTGGCTATGTCTGCCCCCGCTCTCCAATATTCTGGTTCTGGGGCGTGACATTAGTGCACGAACCATACCGTGCCTTCGCGTACGAGTTAGAACGGCTAGAACATTGAAAGACAATAGGCGAGCGCCCTAGCGCGCAAGCCCCGAACATTGAATGCTAAGTTATAGAACATTTGAAATACGGTCGAAACGTGCCTACAAGCACGAGATCACAAAAGACGGCGAATATGCGCAGCTGCACAATACTTACAAAAGATGGCGTCGTTGCGACGAGAAGAACAGTTGTGGCACGGATATGGCATAACTGTCGACGCGGCATGGTGCCTTCGAAATGTTCATGGCCTTTGGGCGTTCGACATGAACATTGAGGCGTTGCGCCAATTGAAATAGAGATAAGCGAACTTGCTTGGTTGTATGAAATATAAGATTCGTTGTATGGTCAAATGGACTCAAAGACTATTGCCCATGCATGGGTGTTTCTTCCCTTGAACGTGATCACCAGGACGCTGGGACCGTTCGGCCTAGGAGGGACTGTGATAATCGGTATTGTTGGTGCACTTCGACTAAACGGGTAGCGCCTGTCTAGTGAATGTGATAAGCCACTTACACGAGTACTTCGGGGGTCCTCGGATCGTGTGTGGTTAGCAACCATAACTGAGTGACTGTCGTCTTACATATTCGATTCGATAAATATAAGTCCATTCTAGCTTGACAAGCTAGTGACCTTCATATAGTTAAGGGCGATGGGTTTGGAAGTGCAAGGTATACGTATCCTGCATGGATGGATCCGAATAGAAGGCACTTATAACATGACAGGGAATGCAGATAGGCGTATTCACCTTGCGTCGGTGCAAGGGCGAGTGCATCGACTTGGTAAGTCGCGCCACGAATCAAACACGAGAATGCTTGCTTGCCTATTCAATTCGAAAAGTTGCCCACCACAACTTGATATCACTCTTGACTCTACTCTTTGCCACACTGGATGTTCCATACAATAAGTCTAATACAAATCGTGTAATTTTGCCGCATGTATTTTGAAAATTACACGATGTTTGCTAAGGAAGTCACGAGGGGTATATTGCATTGAATACAAACGAGCCGTAAAAATATTAGTTGCTGCAAGCGCAACAAATTGTGAAATACGATTTGAAATGTTGTCGCAATGTAGCATGTTGAATGAAAAATAAAATGATGCACGAAGTGCAACGAGTAATGGTGAATATGCGTTAAAATGAAAGTGAGAAGTGATAAGCCAATACCGAATGTGTTAAACGGATTGTGGATTGACTTGGAAAGTCGAGAGTAATTCGTTGCACGAGGTACGGTAAATATTGGAAATGATCGTTGCACGATGTGTAACGCGTATTGAAAAGTAAAAATTATTACACGTGGTGCAACGCATATCAAATTAATCGTTGCACGAAGTGCAAAGGAAATTGGAATTGAATCATTGTACAAAGTGGAATGAAAGTGTCGGAAATAAATCGTAGCACGATGTGCAACGCATATCGAAAGTAAAATTTGTTGCACGGGGTGCAACGCATATCAAATAAATTGTTGCACGAGATGCAACGTAAGGAAAGAATTGAAATCGTAAATCGATAGAACGAATCGTTCGGTTGTACACCAAACTTATGTTGGCAAGCGAGAACATTGATCGAGTTGTGTCGGATTTTGATAAAATTAAAGTTACGGTTGTGATCAAGCACGATCACTGCGGAAATCGTGAGTCGGAAGAGATCGTTGGTTTGCACTAAGTATAGCGCGAGGGAAATGGCTTGAATTCCGAGTGGTATATGCCATACCACGTAGGCGAGAAATGACTCGATCTCGAGTGGTATATGGTATAGCACTTGAGCGATGAATTGTATCGATGCGTTGTGAGAATTGCGGAAGGTTTGTCCGCAACGGACGGAAGAGTACCGAGACTCGATTGAAAATTTGTATGACGATATGTTGATGCAAGTGTTCTTCAAAAATCGGTTGGGACGATAAGGCGAGACTTGTATCGATAAACGATACGTTGGACGAAAGTTATAAGTTGGTCGAACGACCGAAACTAGCGAAACGATTATGCCTTGACGCAATAATCGGATCGACGGGAAAGGAATACTCGAGCTTACAAATGAGTCGCACGACTTGCGATCTCGATAGAAATGTTGAGCGAGGCGAATCGAATTGCACGACTTGCGATTTCGATAGAAATGATAAGCGATGCAAATTGTAATCGAATCGCACGATGTGCGACTTCGGTAAAGAGTTGGTTGATGTAAGTAATCGTGCCTAAGAAATAGTTGGTTACGTTACGGCGACACTCATTTGAGTAAGACTGAAAACACGCAAAACTTAGAGGGCGAGATCGTATATCTCGAGGGCACGATGTTGGATAATCGGTAACTCGGTTACGCGATCAAAGTATAGCGGGTTGTGGCGAATCGAAGAACGAGTAGATGCGTATGAAAAAGTTTGTTGCGAACTTGGATGTATGCGATGCGAGTTAAGTTGACGTTGAAACGGATTCGAAGTCGACCCACTTGCTATCGAAATTGATATGAACTATCAAGATCGATACGCAAAGAAACATAAGCACGATGTGGGAATACAAAATGGAGTACGCCTTGCGCTATCAAAATTTTGTAAGTAACGATACGAGAATGAACGAATTTGGTTGATCGTAAATTTTATGATTAATCAAGACGAGACTATAAGTCATCGACGATTGCTCGATGCGTATAGCATCTCGTGTGTCGACCCGTGAATAAGATAGACTCGAACTTGATGCGAATAGATATTTCGTAAATTGCGGAATCATCGACGGTAGTGCATGACTTGACTCGGAGGATAGTTGCGCACCAGTTGCGTCGATAGAAATGGTTATGTACGGATTGGATAGTCGCATAGAAATGGTTATGTCTGAAACTGATTTGGCTCCGAAATAAGATATAGCATGGTTCGTAGTAAACTGTCCTTCGGTGATGATCCACAATTATCGAGCGTAGCTTCGGAGCAGCTGACCCTAGAAGACTTGACCGCCAAATCGAATTGAATGCTGCAGACCGTAAGATGACCCATGCGATATCGCATATGAGATTGCATCGATAACAAATACAATGTGGTGCATGTTGACGATAAGTCTAGGCGATCGAGAATTGTTGGAACAGCTTTCGATTGAGAATGATAGGTTAGATTTTGAGTATTCGTTGGATGAATACTTGAATGGTTATGTTGGTCGACGGTCGAACTAGAATTCACCAACGGACTTGGTGATTCGGATAGGCGATTACGAGGAACGTGCTATGCACGAGAGGGAACGATAAGGGGATGACCTATAAGTCATGTCGTTAGATTCGGATTCACCTTGCAATTGAGCTTGCGTGAATCGAACTTGTATTCGATGTTGCGAGACGGATAAGTTGGGAATTTGGCTAGTGAATTCCTATTCGCTAGGAATCGAACGTAAGGCGTATCGTAAAGACCTCGTGTCAAGGCGATCGTTGTCTTGAGCACCGTCGCCTTGATGAAAACTATTGTGTCAGATAGATTGTAGCCTTTGTGCAATGTCAATTTAAACTTGCGTCGGGAGAAGTTGAGCACGGTGTCTAGGTAAGTCACCTAGCGGACGTAGTCCGAATGTTGATGCTTTTGTAAGTCAACAAAAGAGAACCATGTCGAGATAGGATACAAAGTAAAACATCAAAAATCGTTGGATAGTGACGCCGAACGCACGGCGTTATGGAGACTCGTTGTGATCGGATGCGCGGCGGCTTTACGCGATGCGTAGAATTGATAGTCCCGATGAAACATACAATGTGAGAAATGCGATTTTTGAATCGCATCATGTGCCTTGATTTTGTTGGACGATCACGCATGTATCAATATGCATGTGCGCTAGAATTGCGAGAACAAGTAATAGAACCAAGTCCGATTGAGAATACGAGATGGTAAGTGATTGAGAATGAGAAGTTACATGTTAGCGTTGTTCCGATATCTTACAACTGAGCTTGGCTGAAATGCGTATATTAGTGGGACGTCTAAAATATGTGTATGATTCCAAACTAAGTTGTACGATCCAAACGATGGTGAGACGAGATCGTGGAACGATCTAATAAAACCCTTGGAAATTTAGTATTGGTTTCGGTTCGGGACGAAACTTGTTTTGAGTGGTATATTCTGTAATGCCCCGCTCCGCACGGTGCATTATGCTGAGTCATTGACTCGAAGAGTTGCGTTGACCTGATTAAGTATCGATGCGAATCGATACGAGAGTTACGTTGTCCCGAGCAACACATCGAACTAAGTCGATGCGAAGAGTTGCCTTGTCCCGAAAGAATGTATCGAGTGAATCGATGCGAAGCACCGCGTTGCCCCGAAGGATGAGTGCGTTGAATCGGCTCGAAGATTCTAAGAAATCGAATCGACCAAGGCGCAAGTCCGAATCGATGCAAGTAATAATTTTAGTTGGTTTCATGTGCAGGCTATACGTTTACGCTGAAATGTTAGAGGTCGATCTTTTACCTTATTCAGTAAGGGGTCCGCGAAAGTAAATCGTCGCCTTGCGACGGGCTGAGACTTGGGCACGCTAAGGCAAATCGGACGTATGATTCAAAGATGCACGAAGTGCTCGAATGGCTAAGTCAGGAGAGTTGCCCGTGCAATGAAATTATGAAATCGAGCCGTATCGGCTCGGCGAAACGACAAAGGCGTATCGACTCAAGGTGGGAGGATTGACTTCTTTTTTTACTCCTTCATTCGATAAGTCAAATATATCATTGTATGCTAAGATAACCTATCGACGCCACGGGCGTGGTCCGATCGGGATAAATTATAGTGTGAGTCGAACACTAAGTTAGAACAATCGAAATAAAACGTGCATCATATGCACGAGTCGCTATGGGACATTGGATATCACTAAGGCGAGCGCCTCGGTGCGTAAGCCGCAAGAATATAGGATAACTGTAATCGGCGAGTGCCTTAGTGCACGAACCATACCGTGCCTTCGCGCACGAGTTAGAACGGCTAGAACATTGAAAGACAATAGGCGAGCGCCCTAGCGCGCAAGCCCCGAACATTGAATGCTAAGTTATAAAACATTTGAAATACGGTCGAAACGTGCCTACAAGCACGAGATCACAAAAGATGGCAAATATGCACAGCTGCACAATACTTACAAAAGATGGCATCGTTGCGACGAGAAGAACAGTTATGGCACGGATATGGCATAAATGTTCATGGCCTTTGGGCGTTCGACATGAACATTGAGGCGTTGCGCCAATTGAAATAGAGATAAGCAAACTTGCTTGGTTGTATGAAATATAAGATTCGTTGCATGGTCAAATGGACTTAAAGACTATTGCCCGTGCATGGGTGTTTCTTCCCTCGAACGTGATCACCAGGGCGCTGGGACCGTTCGGCCTAGGAGGGACTGTGATAATCGGTATTGTTGGTGCACTTCGACTAAATGGGTAGCGCCTGTCTAGTGAATGTGATAAGCCACTTATACGAGTACTTCGGGGGTCCTCGGATCGTGTGTGGTTAGCAACCATAACTGAGTGACTGTCGTCTTACATATTTGATTCGATAAATATAAGTCTATTCTAGCTTGACAAGCTAGTGACCTTCATATAGTTAAGGGCGATGGGTTTGGAAGTGCAAGGTATACGTATCCTGCATGGATGGATCCGAATAGAAGGCACTTATAACATGACAGGGAATGCAGATAGGCGTATTCACCTTGCGTCGGTGCAAGGGCGAGTGCGTCGACTTGGTAAGTCGCGCCACGAATCAAACACGAGAATGCTTGCTTGCCTATTCAATTCGATAACATGCTTGCTTGCCTATTCAATTCGATAACATGCTTGCTATGATAACATGCTTTACGCTTTCGAATATGCCATAAAATTGACCCTAAGGAGAACATAGCAAGATCATAAGCTAAGTTGCATGATTCAACATAAATATTAAAATGTCGGTTTGGAAAGATGATCTTTGCTTCAGTACATACGAGGACGAACGTACTGATCCCCCACCAGCTTCATGCAGGGTGCAGGGAATGGATTGCTCGCGACGAAGCGTTACTTGAACGTGTTAAGGCTTGGAATGCCGAAGCGCATTGAAGCGTGCCATCGCATTGACGCTCGGACTATACAACTGGATTGATGCGGCCGAGATATAGAAGGCATGATGTATGGAACGGTGAAATCCTTTGTGGGCAAGAGAGAACTTGAGTGTTGTAGCCAATCTGGCATGTATTGTTAGGCTATCGAAAGCCTTTGTAATCTCTGTTTCGGATATCAATAAAGAGAATTTGTTTCGTATACTCTGTTTCCTTTCGTTGTTAAATATCGAATCAAAAGATAACCATTTGAGAACTTGTCATCTTGCCTTGTACGAGCGCAACTCCAGGCTCGTGCGACATCACGCCCACTGCGAGGACGATGATTCGGGTGATTCCGGGTCGGGGCGTGACATAATGACCCCACGAGTAGGTGAGATCCGCAAGAATACATGGTCCCAACAGAGAACTCTAACGGCCTACGATGCTGGTCCGCGCAATAACGATGCCGGTCCTGCGCTGTCACGCCCCGACCCGGAATCACCCGAATCATCGTCCTCGCAGGGGGCGTGATACCGCATGAGCCTGGAGTTGCGCTCGTGCAAGGCAAGATGACAAGTTCTCAAATGGTTATCTTTTGATTCGATATTTAACAACGAAAGAAAACAGAGTATGTTTGCCATTGATTGTAAAAGAACAGAACAATTATCGGAGGACTGAACTTAGACTCACAATACAAACTCGCTCGTACAAAGAAAGCCTAGGAACGAAAACCTAGGTACCGCAGACTAAGTACGATTGTTTATTTTTGATTCTGGGGGGTGACGATAGAGGCTCGGGAAAGCGACGGCCGCTCTGCCTTACTCCTTGGACGATCGGTATGCAGCCTTGGCTCGAGGAAGATCTGCTCGGCGTTGACGAAGAAAGGCTCTTCTTACTCTCCTCGGGTTGCTCTCCTGGCTTCTCTCTCTCTGTGAGTATCAAGAAAAGGGGGAGCTCTCTCTGTGTATATCTCTCTCTTCTTTTTTTTTTTATTCTTTTGTTGCCGACCCTTTTTTTACATGGGAATGATGCTGGCTATTTATAAGAGTGGGGTGGGATCATTAGGGTTTGCTGATGATTATCTATTTGGAATGTCGGCGCTCCTTCATTCTATCTGGGCCCTTGATCCTGATCGTAATGAATCTCGGCCACTAATACGGATAACACCAAATCTTATGAGCAGTTAATGCTGACTGCTTTAAATCTTCGTGATTGATTATGCCAATATTTGATTGCTCGCCACGTGTCCTATTGACTTGATGATGAATGATATGCCCTGATCTCGGTAATTATGATGATGATGTCGAATATTCTCGTTGGGATTCTGTTGCATCTTCAGTGCCACGTTTTTAAATTGAAGATCCTGCCAGGGCCGCATAGGGTGACTAACACTTGAACCGCAGGGGGATACTACTCGTGAGCCGCATGAGTCAATGCCTCATCGAGCCGCAGGGGACGAACTTTCCGTGAGCCGCATATGCATAGTTTCTGTAGGCCGCATGAATTAGCGTGGTGTTGAGCCGCATAGACCGGGCTATGGATGGACCGCATATGGCAGATTTTTGTTAATCATATTAGAGTGACTCCTCAATGAGCCGCATGAAGCTGTTCTCTATCCGAGCCGCATGAGACTTTTGCCACGCGGTCAATCTAGGATTTTTTGTCAGATCGGGTCAGAGATTTTCTTCTTTTCCCGAAGAGTCTGTCATTACGGCAGAGCCACTATGATACTTTATGTCAGAGACAGCCGTCGAGTCGTGTCAGAGCATTAAATGAGGCCATTACTCCAGTGGCCAACTGTGAGGGGGGGTCACACGTGTCGTCGATTGAGCCGCATATTCCTGCTGAACCGCATTCATCCCCGAGCCGCATGAGTCTGAGGGTCTTCTTTTGGGCCGCATAGGGCAACTCCAGTATGAGCCGCATAGACTTGCTACCCAAAACCGCATGGGCCATTTATGCCTTTATCCTAATATTTTCCATGCTTCTACAGGACCCCCTTCAAAGTTTTCAATTTGTAAAATTGAAACACTTTGAATAAGAAGCATGGCCCCGTTCATGCCGCATAGGATGTTCTGTTTACCTGAGCTTCCTGGCCGCATTAGCATCTCGGCCGCATAGATGCTTCTGGCCGCATAGGCTCTTTGCCACGCGTCCTGACCACGTGAGCAAATCTTCAATAATTGCCTTTGATTTGATTTGACGCCGCCTTTTGGGGGAGGATCCCAAGGGTCGGTTTTGCCTTGACCGAAGCGTTCTCGCCTTTATTTTTGGAGGCGGCGCGTAATCCGAGGCGTCTTTCTACTTTATGGATCGCCTATAAATAGGAGTTTTTCAGCTCTTGGGGATTTCTTTACCTCCTTTCTTTGCTTGAATTCTTTGTTGCCAACTTCGCTCTTCGTTTTCCTTCTTCATCCATCGACCATGGCTCCCAAGAGATCTGCTGCATCGAAGGCCGCGAAGGGCAAGGCAGTTGCTGCTACGGCGACTGCGGCGACGAATGTAGTCGCTCCTCCGCCGGCTGCTGTAGGTGCTGTCCATCCTGATGTTCACCCGCCCATCGCTGGTAAGGGAGTCACTCCGAAAAACCCTAGCTGCTGCCATGGCTCTGTTGCATACTTTATGCACAAGCCACATATACAAGATGTATCGATATGACCGCATAAGCACTTCGCCCATTATGGCCGCATGAGCTTGTCACATTCGATCAGTGCCGCATGTGTGTTTTCGACTTGGGCCGCATAAGCGTTGCTCACTTTTGAACCGCATGAACTTGATGGTTTGTAGCCGCAGCGGTTTGTATGAGTCGGACTTAGCCGCATGAATCTATAAACCCTTCTGAATCTGAGTTGTACGGACTTGGTTAATTCAGAGTCGCATGGGGCTATGACGCGCAGAGCCGCATGGACCTATCTGCTGATGAGCCGCATGAGGCTGTGGCAACCTGAGCCGCATAGACTTCAGTAATCTTTTCCAATACTTCTGTTTTCTTTGTTTGTCTTCTGACCTTGTTTCTTTTGCCTGTCTTCAGTGACTCTGCCCGTGAATCCTGCTGGGGAACTTATGGTAGGCTCGCGTCAGTTTGCCTCGGGCGTTCATCGGGATGACTTAGTTCGTCAAGTGTCCGAACAGCTACTCGTTGATGAACCTTTGGAACGACTAAATGTCATCAGGGTTCAATCCTTTCAGTTCCTTGTTGATATGATAAGCTCTGGGCAGTCTGACGGGAAGTATCTGAAACCGGTCTTCCTCTTTGGGGATGCGTTGGTTGTAGAAAACTTCCGAGTGTTGGATGTTTCGGAGAGTTAGGATTTTGACCTGGACGGGATGCCGATTCACATCCCTATTATGAAGCGCCATTTCCTTTTTGAGTGGTTCAATATGATCGTTCTGGATAGGCAGATGCCGGACACCCTCACTCCAACCAGACCGGGGATGTTTGTTGGTAATATCCGTTACAACAGAGCCACTGGGTCAGTGCGCGCAGTCAAAGATCCAGCCAGTCGGTCCGTGATGGGGTTAGTTCCAGGTACCTTCATCAATACCCCTGGTCCTAATTTTTCATTCTTCCAGGCTGATACCTTCCTGAGTCAGCTAGCTCGCAAAGGGTCCTATCCTATTGGTAGGTTGGTCCTGCCGAGCTGGGTACACCCCATTCCTCCGTGGGCTAATCTGTCCTCATGGACCCTACGAAAGTATGAGGAGTTTTTACGGGGAGTCAACCTTTATGAAGCTATACGGGGTACCAGCCATGGGTTGCCCGTTAATAAGCCACTGTTTATGGCCCTCTTGGAGATGTACAATCATCGAACGGGGACCTTTTTTACCCCTGTTGGAGAATTAGGGCTCGCTCTTCACGAGATGTATGCTGTCTCCAGGCTCCCCTGGGGGGATGAACCCTTCGAAGTGTATACGCCGACGAATGAGGAGCTTCAAAATTTGGATCAGCGATTCCCCTGTTTCGTCACCGTGTATCAAGAATTATTATGCCATCATAGCACCTGTCACCGAACGACTATCCAGAAAAATGATAGCTCGGAGGGGGACTCTCCCCATACTAAATCTTAGGTTGCATACCTTTTCAAATTTAGCGCGGCTGGCCGAGTTACTTCCCGAGATCGTTTAACTCCTGAAGAAGTGGAGGTCTTGATGTCGACTGCCTGGAGGTCGAAGTCTCAAAGTGACAGGTTCGGGAGCCAGATTGACTCCTTTAGCTACTTTCGTTATGGCACTCGACGGTTGTCCGAGAAGGCACTTTTAGCCGGATTTTTAATGGTGTGGTTGCGCAATTGCGTGGTCTCAGGAGGGGCAGGCTCTATTGAGAGGATCAGTCGCCACTTCATTCTTCCTGTCGTGAAGTTGGCCTTTGGGGTCAGGCTGGCCCTCCTTCCTGCCATGGTGTGCAGTATTCAACATGGTCTTCGTGCCTTCTCGTCCAAGGTCATTGCTCGTGACGTGGCAATAGATTTTGAACGTGTAGAATTGCCTTACCATTACTTACTAGGATGGCTATTGCTGCATTATCAATCCTTGATGAGACCCGGGACGGTAGATGGCATTACAGGTGATGATGCATTTCTTTTCAAGTATCACCACCAGCCTTGGGAATGTAGTACCATGCCGGCGTGTCGGAGGATGCTGGCGAGGGTGGATGGGTACAATTTCTTCGTATCCGTTCCTTGTTTCACTGATCAAGAGGTGAGGAGTGTTCATGTTGATGGGGTCGGACCTCCTCATTTCCTGCCTGAAAAGATGCGTTTCTGGCTGCGCAACATTCGCCCGGCGCATCTAGTTTACCGGAATCGCACCACTGTGTATTTGGAGCCCTACTTGCCTAGTAGGTTTGCCCGTCAATTTGGATATAGTCAGCTATTCCTCGGGCGCCCCAGTTCTCACCTGGGATTTGAAGGCAGCATTCTTGACGGTATCAGAGCATGGAGCTACTATGACACCTGTCATACTCGGACTAGCTTCTTGGTCCCTGCCGCAAATGTGACGGATGAAATCCTGCATATGGCAGCCCTGTATCATGTCACGGCGAATCCTCCTCTCCTCGATTTTGACTTGAGGACTAGCTTTATTGTGGGCACTCGCCTGGCGGAGAAGGCTATGACGTCGAGAGCAAAGAAGAAAAGGACGAATAGGGTTCCCTCGCCCGATTTCGAATTCTTTGACACAATTGAGGAAAATAATGAACGGGACGGCGAAGACTCCTTTTCTTCGGGTGATGGGATAATGGCGGGTCAGCCTCCCGTTATGGCGGCTGAGATGGCGACGGAACAACCATCGGCCGTATTTGACGAAGCAGTGGACCCGTTACCGTCTACATCGGAGGAGGTACGGGTAGATCTATCGCCCGCCATGCCTGGTCCTTCGCGTAAGCGAGGCAGGCATGAGCCTACCGGCGGAGAAGTAACTTTTTCTGTAAAGAGGGCGGCTGTCGGTCCCCGTAGGCTGCTTATTACGGAGAAGGGTGAGGGTGTAGACGATGTTCCGGAGGTAAGTCCAAGTCGGAGTTCTATCTTTATTGTAGCTTTCTTTCCTCTCGGGGATATGACTTGGTCATTTTTCTTCGCAGGTGTCTGACGAACCAGGCTCTCCTGAACCATCTGCTACTTTAGTAGTTGATCCAGCCCCTGCCGTTTTGATTAGCGACATGTGTGCCGCGGTCCTCTCTGCGGGGGCCCTTCCAGCGGCGACTAAGGACTCCCAAGCTGCTGAGGCCCCAGCCCAGGGTGATGAGATTTCTGAATTTCAACGAGATGACACCATCCTCGGTGCATCCCCTCCCGAGGATGCAAGGGCAGATGAGTCTTTTAGTCCTGACTCGGAGGCTGTTGGTGAAGAGGTTGTGATGGCTGTAGGCGAACCTCAGCCTCCACATTCCTTCACTGGTAAGCTGAGCCACATATTGACCACCGAGGGGGCTTATTCGCTTTATCAACATATCCTTCGGGTCAAGTCGATTCACGGTTGCCTTGGCCCTGCAGGTCCTGACCTTTTACCTCCCGCCGCGGATGTTCTCGGGGAGAGTTTGGTCGGCCATTATCCGGACGAAAGGAATGTTTCTTCTCCTCTCTCTCATGTTGAAGAGCCTTCTGCTGTCTCTGGGCAGACGGGGAGGGAGTTGGCAATGGTTTCCGCCTCGTCTTCCGCTGTTGACACGGCTCCGGAAGTCGACTTCTCGACCTTGTCGAGCATCCAAATCCTGCGGGCTACTGAAGAGGAGTTGGCCGCTGTTCAAGCGTCTTTCCGTACGGAGTTGGTTTCTCTTGTGGCAGGAGCGGCAGATTCCGTCGCGTCTTTTTCCGTGCTACCAGCCACACTCCCGCTGACACCGGTTTCCTCGGAGGCTCTGGACGAGGTGACGCAGGACGTGGTTGACAGCTTTTATCGCCACTTAGGGAGGGGTATAAACGCTGCCGTGGAACGGGGGGTCCTTTTTTCTCTGTCTTTACGGGGAGCTCGGGGCCAAATTGACACTCTGAAGGGTCTTCCTGGCGGGCTGGGGTTAGCAGCGTTCCTGGAGCCTAAGCTGACAGAGGCTGACCAGCTTGTGACCCAACTGCTGGCAGTACGGCAGGCCGGTTTGCCTGCTGCGATCGAACAAGAGCGGGGCTTCCTGGTTGCTGCTCGGGACAGGATCAAACTCGCTCGAGAGACTGCCGGGCCGGCTGTGCAGGGGGATCTTGACAAGTTCTCCGTCTCCTATGACCGACTGGGTCGTCGGAGTCAGGCTTGTAGGGCCCGAGAAGAATCTGCCTCTCGTGGAATAGCTGACACGAAGGAGCGGATTCTCGCACTCCAGAAGGAGTTGGCCTTCTTAGAGTCAGAGCGGGAGGCTGCTCATGCAGAACAGGAGTCGATTGCTCGGGAGGCCGAGCAGATTTCTCGAACTTCTGCCAACTTGGAGCGATCTTTTAAGAAGTTCGAGGACAACTGGCAGGCCCACGTTCATTTGGAGGACCCGGCGGTGTTGAACCAGGAAGCTGAGCGTCGAGCCAAACAGAGGTTTGAGCGGTCGGTCGCCTTGATAAAGGACCGCCTTACGGTGCTATGTGCCCCGGAACAGTGATCCGCCATCTGTCTTCTTCTGCTTCTCTTTTTTTTTTCTTTCATATGTGTATATTTTAATTTGCAAGGGATGTGATCCCCACTGATGTAGCTCCTTTGAATTTTGAAATAAATGAGCATGTTTCAACTCATCTTCTCTTTCTTGTTCTTGTGATGTTCATGGAATTGGACTTGCTGGGGGATTATTTGTGGACTTGTTACCCTGGGCGTACCTTGGTTTTAGGTACGGATAACAAGTTTGATCAGAATGTCCGGGACAGCCACGACAAAATGGTCATGGATGTTCTCGGTACTGGGAAAAGGAATGCCGTAGAGCAGCTGGGCTCCCGGGGCATGGTAGGATGGTGGATTTATGCTAAAAAGCTTAGCAAGGGATATTCGTGGATCTTATTATCCTTGGTGTACCCTGGTTCAGGATACGGATAATAAGGTGGGAGGAAGCCAGTCATATTTGCTCCGAGATTATGAGGACGTGGCAAACATGAGGGTTTTACCGTGGAATCTTCCTACTCAGAGGTAATGAGAACATGGTAGGGGGAGACTTCACGGAAGACTTTTCTATAATCAATAGTGGTCAACAGAGGACGTTTGTGGTCAACAGAGGACATTTGTGGTCAACAGAGGACATTTGTGGTCAACAGAGGACGTTTGTGGTCAACAGAGGACATTTGTGGTCAACAGAGGACATTTGTGGACCTATTATCCTTGTCGCACTCCGGTTGTGGGTACAGATAATAGGTTGAAAGGGAACCAACATACTTGCTCAGAGGTAATGTGGACATGGAAAATATGGTGATTTCTTCGACGGAGCCTTCCCACTCAGAGGTAATGAGGACATGGCAGGAGTGGGCTCAATGAAGAAGGGGTGCATAGAACTATTCAGAGGTAGGAGGACATGGAAATTCTATGCGAGGGGGCGGTTTGTTTTTTGGTGGAAGTGAAAACGACTCAGAGGTAATGAGGGCATGGTCGTTTCGGAAATTAGCGGATCGATTACCCTTTTTGTGCACTGGGAGCGCGGGTAGTGGATCATGAGGGAGGATCTCTTTCAGGAAGAAAGTTCAGAGGTATGATTATACGTGACTTACTATCTGAGAGAGTGACCGGAATGTAAGTACATAATTTGGATTTTCTAGAATATTGAGGAGATGAGAGTTCAGTGGCACCAGCGGGTGCATGGCTCGGTAATCTGAAATGTTGTGGATGTGGGTTCAGTGGTATCAATGGATACATGACTCGATAATTTGGAAAATGGTGGGTGCGAGTTCAGGGGTACTAAGAGGGTACATGACTCGATAATTTGGAGAATGGTGGGTGCGAGTTCAGGGGTACTAAGAGGGTACATGACTCGATAATTTGGAGAATGTTGTCTAAACATAGTATTTCTTCAGAAACTTGCCGTTGACGGGCAACATAAGCAAGTCCCCATTCTGCTTGGCGAGGCGGTAGGCGCCGTTGGAGAACACGGCCTCGATGACAAATGGACCTTCCCATTTTGGCTGGAATTTGCCTGCGATCTTGTGAGTCATGACCATTGGTCTCCGGACTGCCAGAACGAGATCGCCCACTTGGAATGTTCTGATTTTAACCTTCTTGTTGAAGGCTCCTGAGATACGTGCTTGGTATAGCTCGATCCTTTGCTGGGCTAGTAGGCGCTTTTCGTCTAAGGCCTCCAACTCTTGTAATCGGCGTCGATAGTTATCATCCGTTGTCAATTGATAAGTGAGGGCGACGCGGAGTGAGGGAATCTGAGTTTCCAGTGGGAGGACTGCCTCACTCCCGTATACTAAAGAGAATGGTGTATTCCCAGTAGCTGTTCGAACCGTGGTGCGATAAGCCCATAAGCATTCGCCGAGCTTCTCGTTCCAGTTGTGTTTGTTGGAGGAGACAAACTTCTTGAGGAGTTTGATGATTGTTTTATTGAATGCCTCTGCCAACCCGTTTGCTGCCGGGTTATATGGTGTCGAAGCGACATTCTGAATGCGGTGTTTGTCGCAGAATCGATAGAATGCATGGCTTGCAAACTGCGAACCGTTATCATGGATGATCCTCCGCGACAGTCCGAAGCGGTAGATGACGTGATGCTTAAGGAAGCTGATCACGTTTGAAGTCTTAACTTCTGCGAGTGGGACGGCTTCCGCCCATTTGGAGAAGTAATCGGTGATCGCAAGTATGAAGCGATGTCCTCGGGAGGAAGGTGGGGTGATTGGACCAATAATATCCATTCCCCATGCTTCAAATGGCCAGGATGCCACCGTTGGATGTAGAAACTCGGATGGTTGGTGAATGAAGTCCGCGTGGACTTGGCAAGCCTTGCATTTTCTGGCATAGTCTATTGCGTCTGCCACCATCGTGGGCCAGTAGTAGCCCATACGGCGAAGGCGGTCCTGTAGCTTAGGGCCAGGCTGATGGGCCCCACAAACACTGTCGTGAGCTTCTCGTACAGCTTCTTTGGCTTCTGTGTTTGACAAGCACCGGAGTAATAATCCGTCGTAGGATCGTCGGTACAGCATCTTTGTCTCTGTGTCGTAGAAGAATCTGAGAGAACGCCGTCTGATGGAGGTAGCTTCCCTTGGATTCTCCGGGAGGATATCGTATACGACGAAGTCAATGAACGGCTGTCTCCAGTCTGGTGTTTCGTCGACCGTCTGGGCAGAATAGCTCGCCACGAATTGAATATTGTTCTTGGGACAGACCAGTTCGTGGCCTATCACCTCAACCGAGTGATGCGCTTGGTTCGGCACTGCTAAGGAAGCGGCAAGGCCTGCTAGGGCATCGGCTTCGATATTTTGAAGTCTGGGGACGTATTCGATGAAGAATCCCTCGAATGAGGAGATAATGTTGATTGCTATTTGGTGGTAGGGGATCATGTCTTCATGGCGGACTTCGTACGACCCCCGAATCTGATTGACGATTAATTGTGAATCGCCGTATGCTTCGAGATATTCTACACCCAGCTCCTTTGCGAGTTGGAGGCCAATGACCAAAGTGTTGTATTCGGCCACATTGTTGGAACAGGGTTCCGTGAGAGAGTAGGCACGATTGATCACTAGCCCGGTAGGAGAAATCAATACTACTCCGACCCCGACGACGATGTTTCCCTTGGGTCCGGTTCTTGAAGCGCCATCAAAGAACATCCTCCATATGTTGTCGTGGGTGGTTGTATTAGAATCGGCGACCTCATCTGGGATTTCCTCGTATATTCTGGATGACCTCGATCCTGGATGGGCCGCCAAAAAGTCTGCCAGGGCTTGGCCTTTGACAGCCTTCTGTGAGACGAAGATCATATGATATGGGGATAGCAGTATTGCCCATGTAGCGAGGTGAGAGCTGAGCGCCCCTGGTTTAGTCATGAGGACCCTGAGGGGATTTACCCGTGAGATCACATGTATGGTTTGTCCTGTAACATAATGCCGCATCTTTTGAATGGCGAATACCAAGGTGAGGCATTCTTTCTCCACGGTAGTGTATCGGTGTTCGGGCCCGACCATCATTCGACTGAGATAGTATATGGCCTGTTTGTGTCCTGCGTCGTTATTTTGTGCCAGCAGGGCACCGAGGGAGTGTTCCATTGCTCGTACATAGAGCAAGAATGGTTTTCCAGGGATCGGGGCCACCAGGACTGGAGGATTTGACAAATATTCTTTGATGTCGTCGAAAGCGCGTTGGCATTCTTCGTCCCATACGAATGAGACTCCCTTCTTCATGAGGTGTGTGAACGGCCGGCATCGTCCGAGAGATTGGAAATGAACCTTCTGATATAGGCTAGCCTCCCTTGGAGGCCTCTAAATTTGCGGAGATTTTTCGGGGGACCCATCTCCATTATTGCCTTGGTTTTCTCAGGGTCTACATGGATACCCCGTGCAGTGATGATGAAACCTAAGAACTTCCCGCTGGATACGCCCAAGAACGACTTTGTAGGGTTCATCTTCAGGTTGTGGGCTCGCATCAGGTCGAATACCGTTCTCAGATCTTGTAGATGATCCTCCTTACGGCGACTCTTGACAGCGATATCGTCGACGTAGCATTCCACTGTTTTGTGCAAATGTTCTCTGAAAATGATACTCATAGCCCGCTGATATGTGGCACCAGCGTTCTTTAGACCGAATGGCATGACTGTGTAACAGTATGTGCCGATCGGTGTTCTAAATGATGTGTGCTTCTCATCGTCGGGGGACATCTTGATTTGATTGTATCTCGAGAATCCATCCATGAATGACATACGTTCGAAGCCGCATGTGTTGTCAATCATGATGTCCGTGATCGGGAGGGGAAATTCATCTTTCGGACATGCCTCATTTAGATTACGGAAGTCGATGCAGATTCGGATCTTCCCGTTCTTCTTAAGGACCGGGACTATATTGGCGACCCAGTCAGGGTGTTGCTCCTCACAGATGAAGCTGCTGGCTATCAGTTTGTTGACTTCGGCTTCGATCGCGTCCATGACGCCCGGGCAGAAGCGTCGTTGCTGCTGCTTGACTGGCTTTGCATCCGGCCGTATATTGAGTTCATGGAGAGCAATATCGGGATCTAATCCCGGCATGTCTTCGTAACTCCATGCAAATACGTCAATGTATTCTCTGATGAGTTCCAGCAGTGATTCTCGTTCCTCGCCTGTTAGGCTTTTACTGACGAAGATTGGCTTTGGAGAGGATTCGGTGCCGAGGTTGACCTGCATAACTTCATCCTCCGTAGGAGGTTCTCTTAGCTCGAACCGCTTTTCCCATTGTGCGTCTAACTGTTGAGCCCACGGCTCAAGCTCGTAGATTTCAGGAATGTCCTCGTCTTCTTCGTAAGCATCGACAAATGCCATGTTGACTGATAGGACTTGTCTGAATATGTCCCCAATGCTTGTGTCTGAGTCGAAAGTTGGTGACCCGGTTGAGTGTAACTGCCAATCACATTCTTCATCTGAACTCTCTGGAGTCATTATGGGAGTTACATACCCTAGTCCACATCGAGTTTTGCTATAGTAGTCCCGTGGTTTACCAGACGGTACTGGGGGCTTCAAAGGTAGTCGCCGTCCGGTACCGTAATTCAAACCTGGTGTAGTTTCTAGATCATATCCTTGTTTCTGTATGAGGTATTTGGACTGGGGACTATAAAGGTATAGAGGCAATCTCCCGGTATCTGACCCAAGATCGACTTCTTTTATAGTGAAGGGGTACGGATCGTCTTTCCGGCCGAAGATAATCGGGTGGTCCCCTCCCTCGACTATTCGGTAAGCGTCTTCTGCCGGAGTAAGCTGGATTGTGGTATATACATTTGTCACTTGTGTGTGTAGGTGAGTGCCTACACCGTGGTCCATAGCATACATTGTACATAGCTTGTTGAGCTCGATGTAATTCAAAGATATCCCTTTATTGATAAAATAAGGTATCTTCTCGAGAGGGATTACATCATCCGCGAAAGGGGTATCGGAGTGGGCAGCCACATACTTGGCTAATTCTGGTTCTTCTTCGGCCACCCCCTGTATTAATGAAGACTGGAAGAGCGACCTAGTCAGCTTGATCTTCAGAGGCTCGACCGGGGGAGCAGGTCGTGGAGTTGTTGGTAGACTAGCAACCCCCAGCTTGGCATCTGACGTGGGGCGAGGAGTGGCTGGTTCGCTGGAAGTGTCAGACCTCGCGTCGGGGTGACGGCCCTTTTTAGGAAGACGTATCGTGAGCGGCCTGTCGGAGGGATTGAGTTTCTCCGCCTGGAGCTGACCGACTCTCGGTAGTCTGATGGTAAAAGGCCCTGGTGTGGGTCTCGGCACTTGGCCAGACCTCGGCAGCCGGATTCTCATCTGCTCTTCTTGTGCCGATAGACTGATTGCGTCCTTACGCAGAGTAGCCGTAAGGGGTGCAGAACTGCCCGGTTTGCGAGCCTGGAGGTAGATCGTCAGGGGTTCTTCTGATCTTGTGGTTGCCTTGGTGTGAGCTTGCACCTCCTCTTCGACCAGATGCTTCTTTGATTTTTCGTACAGACAGGAGTCTGAGTAATAAGATTCGACCCCTTTGAAGGGATCGACATCAGCAAACTCTGTCCTCACGAAGCCATGCTTATCGACATATTTAAAGCACTGGTGTAGCGTGGAAGGCACGATCATGTAATCGTGTATCCAAGGCCGCCCCAGAAGGATATTGTAAGAAGTGTCGGCATCTATGACGTAGCAGGTGACTTCTGATTGGAGATCGCCAATCTGACATTTCAAGCGAATCTTCCCTATTGGGTAGCTCTTGCCCGAATTGAAACCGCTAATGGCGGTGCTTGTAGGCGTCAGGCGATGCATTGGAATGCGAAGATTATGTAGCAGACCCTTCGAAATGATGCTTATGGAGGACCCAGGATCAATGTACATTCGGTCTACCTTTACGTCGCCGATGTATCCAGTGTAGTACAATGGACGATCGTGCAGGTTAGTTTTGATGAGCATATCCTGCGAAGAGAAGACGATATTGGGCATTGCACCTGTACACGTACTATCTTGGAGATCTGTAGGCTGATTATCTACCGTGAGGTTGACCTGAGCCAAGTATGCGTCGGCATTTTGGAGCGCCTCACTTAGAGCCGTGCAGACATCCTTCGAGAGCCTCAGGAGTTCATATAAGGACAATTTGGCCGGTGTATTAGCCAATTGCGCCAAGATGTCGAAGTTGTAGGGCCTCTCCAGCCCCTGAGGTGCCTCCTTTCGGAGGGATTTGTCGAAGCGAGTCTCCTTCGGCCTAGGCTTGTCGGTCGTCGAAGGCTGAGCCGGTCCCGGAGTATCAGCATTTGTGGGCTGCTGATCATTAGTCGGATTCTCGGCCACTGGTTGGGCTTGTGCTCCAGATCGAGTAGTGACGGCTGAGACTTCCTCCTCCTCTGCCGAGGCGGTGCGGCATGATCTGACCTTTCCACTTTTCTTTTTAGAAGGTAAAGTGGGCTGAGTCACCTCGTGGACTAGGTCCGGATGAACCCACATGATTTCCCCTCGTGATGTGGTGAGGGGTACTAGGCCGGGAGTTTGATCACGGGTAGGCGGAAGATTAGTGATTTCCATCGTTGCCAGAGGGATGGGTATGACACCGTCTTGAGTCTCTGTTGGAGGGAAATTGCCGAATTGTACGAACACCATGTTGGCTGCTACGGTTACCTCCTCGAAGTCGATAGCCAGAGCGTTCGAATCGATGAGGTTCTGGATATACCGTTTCAGTTGGTAGCAGTCGTATGTAGCATGGTGGACGTAGCGGTGGTAACGGCAGAACTTCGGATTTTCCAAATCAGCAGGCCGAGGTTCCCGCCTTGGTGGAGGAAGCTGAATTCTATCTCCTTGTATAAGCATGTCCAAGATAGGCTTGACGTGGCCGTCTTCGAAAGAATAAGTGATTTGAGGCCATTGTTTGTCTGCTGGCTGTGGCTCGGGCTTCTGGGCTGTATCGGTCACCATGGACTGCTTGCCTTTGTTGTCCCGGTTGTTGGAGGGGCTACCCCCATTGTCGTTGCTGGCGTTGGGACGCTTCCCCTTGCTCTCTCCCTCTGAGATATGCAACCCCAGTTGGCGAGCTTTCTTCAATCGTTCCTCGGCACTTGTAGCGCTGATGATAAAGGCCTTCCAGTCCTTGAATTGACTTTCGCCCATCCAGAGACTAATTGTTGGGAGTAGTCTCTTTTGGCAAATTTCAATCAAGGATGAGTCCGGGTTGCCAGATGGTAACTTCATTGCGGTTTGATGAAACCGCTCAATATAATTCCTTGTCAGCTCTTTCTCTCCTTGGACGACGTCCATGAGGGTAGACATCGTGACGTCCTGCCCTACCTCATAGAACCTCTCCAAGAACAAGCGCTTGAAGCCAGCGAAGGAGTGGATGCAATTATCTGGCAGGTTGCGGTACCAATCGAAGGCGACTCCTTCCAGTGCCCCAATGAATAACCGTATGAGGATGGCGTCATCATGGGGCAGATGGTCGGTAGTGACCTCAAAGTAAGTGATGTACCGGCTTGCTGAAGTCTTACCATCATATGGGTTGATATTGAACGGCTTATATCTTGGGGGAAAGGGCACATCCCTCCATTCAGCTGGGTATGGTTGCCGTATTCTGAGGTCTTGAGAATTTTCTCGGGCGTGGAACATCGCTCGAAGCTCCTGAACCTCTCTCCTTACTTCTCGGGCCTCATCTGTCGCGGTAGGGGCCGTTATCTCGGGAGCATTATTGCCCGGGTTTGGTGCCGCTGAATTTGAATCTATGTTGTTCGCGGGACCCGTGCTTGTCTGGCCAGGTGTCACTCCCTGCAGAGTAGGCAGTACCGCTTTGATTTCGTCTACAGACTTGACCAAGGCATGCAATATGGCCTCCAACGTGTCAATGCGCTGGCGATTGCTGGAACCGCCTTGATTGCTGTCTGTCATGAATACCGCCTTCACATGAGGAGTGACGGAGGGAGTGGTGGAGGATGTACCCTCCGAGTCGTACCCATGCGTCGAGAAATCATCTGGATATGTGGGGATGTTCTCTTCAGGTTCGGACTCGGAAGGAACACTATTCCCAGCTTCGGAGCTTGCTTCGTCTAGAGAATCATGGATGTCCTCGGGGACATCAGCATCTGTTGTACCCGATGGGAGGGTTATTTCTCGGGGTTCGTCTCCTTAAAACATTGGATTATTGTGGATGTTCGGAGGAGTACTACCCCCAGCTCCTACGACCCCCAGGGTCGGGGACGATGAGCCTCCTGTTGCAGCAGATTTTGTCTTCGAACGGGTGTGTTGGTATACTCCAGTGGATGGCAACCGTTTAGCCGACAATTTCTTAGCTGTAGTGGCCGATATCTTTGGACTGGAGATGCTTGTCTTCTTCCCTCTCCCCTCCACGGGGACTTTCCGTGCGGAATTGCAGGAGGCAACGGGAGGTGCCTCGTCTTCCGAGCTCGGATGTTGTAATCTTTGGAAGACGGATGGCCGATCTTCTGTTACTGCCGTATTGTTGCAACAGCAGTTGACGATAATCTGGGTGTAGTGACATCCCTGTGAGGACTCTCTGCACGCTGAGGCTCCTTCTCTTTCCTTGCGTTTGTGGAGGATAGCTTCACGCAGGTCAGAGGAACCACTTTGCCCGTTTGTCGTCGGGGGCTGGACTCGAGTGGTTTTATACAACTTCCTGTCAGAGGCCCGCGTGATACTCAGCGGGACGCCCCGATAGTCAGAGATTGGGGCAGCTGTCTGGACTTGATGTGCCCGTGCTGCCCTAGACTTTTTCTTTTTAGCACTTGTGGGTGCGTAATAGGAAGAGTCCACATTAGGTATCACAGAGTCTGGATTTTCATCCAGAAAGTGATCAGAGTTAGGACCGCATGAGAGTCGGTCAAAAACTGATCGAGAGAAGCGCGGTAGAGACGCTATGCGGCTAGCGTTGGGTGTCGTGCAGGCTATCTGCATGCGACTGTCTTCTGTTGTGGGACAAGTTCTTATGCGGTTAGGAGTCACGGCCGTGCAGGCTGTCCGCATGCGGTTGGCATCTGTGGCCGCATGGGTTTTCTGCAAGCGGTTGACTTTACTAGCCGCATGAATCTCATCCATGCGGTTGGGAACTGTAGCTGCATAAGTTATGCGGCTGACAGAAGTGGCCGCGTGAGTTTTCTTCATGTGGTTGACGGTTGTGGCCGCATGGATTTTCTTTCTGCGGCTAATACCTCTCTGCGGTTCAGGTTGAGCAGAGACCCTCTTTGCCCCTGCAAGTCCAGCATCATAGTGTTTTCTTCTGCCGGACTTGGGGACAGCAGAGGTATCTGCGATCTGAAGTGGGGCCGCAGGAGAATCTTTCTCGCCGTTTTGAGCGACCGAGGGTATCCCATCGAGGGCTTGGGGAGGAGCAAATGACTTTGGCCTCCACTCTTTACGAGCCTTCGTGGTGCGGGTGCGTTTCTGGACCGGGCCAGCACTGCCTTCAGAGAGCATCTCTTCGAACGCCTGTTGGTCGAAGCGGACGACCATCTTCTGTTGTGTGGAGCCAAGTTTGGCTGCATCCGATTGCGTCACCAACTCCTCAGCCGTGGAGAAGTTAGTCCCCAGCAGAGTCGCCATCGTGTTTGCCATTGATTGTAAATGAACAGAACAATTATCGGAGGACTGAACTTAGACTCACAATACAAACTCGCTCGTACAAAGAAAGCCTAGGGACGAAAACCTAGGTACAGCAGACTAAGTACGATTGTTTATTTTTGATTCTGGAGGGTGACGATAGAGGCTCGGGAAAGCGACGGCCGCTCTGCCTTACTCCTTGGACGATCGGTATGCAGCCTTGGCTCGGGGAAGATCTGCTCGGCGTTGACGAAGAAAGGCTCTTCTTACTCTCCTCGGGTTGCTCTCCTGGCTTCTCTCTCTCTGTGAGTATCAAGAAAAGGGGGAGCTCTCTCTGTGTATATCTCTCTCTTCTTCTTTTTTTTTATTCTTTTGTTGTCGACCCTTTTTTTACATGGGAATGATGCTGGCTATTTATAAGAGTGGGGTGGGATCATTAGGGTTTGCTGATGATTATCTATTTGGAATGTCGGTGCTCCTTCATTCTATCTGGGCCCTTGATCCTGATCGTAATGAATCTCGGCCACTAATGCGGATAACACCAAATCTTATGAGCAGTTAATGCTGACTGCTTTAAATCTTCGTGATTGATTATGCCAATATTTGATTGCTCGCCACGTGTCCTATTGACTTGATGATGAATGATATGCCCTGATCTCGGTAATTATGGTGATGATGTCGAATATTCTCGTTGGGATTCTGTTGCATCTTCAGTGCCACGTTTTTAAATTGAAGATCCTGCCAGGGCCGCATAGGGTGACCAACACTTGAACCGCAGGGGGATACTACTCGTGAGCCGCATGAGTCAATGCCTCATCGAGCCGCAGGGGACGAACTTTCCGTGAGCCGCATATGCATAGTTTCTGTAGGCCGCATGAATTAGCGTGGTGTTGAGCCGCATAGACCGGGCTATGGGTGGACCGCATATGGCGGATTTTTGTTAATCATATTAGAGTGACTCCTCAATGAGCCGCATGAAGCTGTTCTCTATCCGAGCCGCATGAGACTTTTGCCACGCGGTCAATCTAGGATTTTTTGTCAGATCGGGTCAGAGATTTTCTTCTTTTCCCGAAGAGTCTGTCATTACGGCAGAGCCACTATGATACTTTATGTCAGAGACAGCCGTCGAGTCGTGTCAGAGCATTAAATGAGGCCATTACTCCAGTGGCCAACTGTGAGGGGGGGGTCACACGTGTCGTCGATTGAGCCGCATATTCCTGCTGAACCGCATTCATCCCCGAGCCGCATGAGTCTGAGGGTCTTCTTTTGGGCCGCATAGGGCAACTCCAGTATGAGCCGCATAGACTTGCTACCCAAAACCGCATGGGCCATTTATGCCTTTATCCTAATATTTTCCATGCTTCTACAGAGTATACAAAACAAATTCTCTTTATTGATATCCGAAACAGAGGTTACAAAGGATTTCGATATCCTAACAATACATGCCAGATTGGCTACATCACTCAGGTTCTCTCTTGCCCACAAAGGATTTCACCGTTCCATACATCATGCCTTTTATATCTCGACTGCATCAATCCAGCTGCGTAGTCCGAGCGTCAATGCGATAGCACGCTTCAATGCGCTTCGGCATTCCAAGCCTTAACACGTTCAAGCAACACTTTGCCTCGAGCAATCCATTCCCTGCACCCTGTATGAAGCTGGTGGGGGATCAGTACGTTCGTCCTCGTATGTACTGAAGCAAAGATCATCTTTCCAAACCGACATTTTAATATTTATGTTGAATCATGCAACTTAGCTTATGATCTTGCTATCTCCTTAGGGTCAATTTCATGGCATCTTCGAAAGCGTAAAGCATGTTATCATAGTAGCATGTTATCGAATTGAATAGGCAAGCAAACAAACAATCTCGTGTTTGATTCGTGGCGCGACTTACCAAGTCGACACACTCGCCCTTGCACCGACGCAAGGTGAATACGCCGTATTTCTTCCCTGTCATGTTATATGTGCATCTCTAAGCAGGATCTCTAGACGCATACGCGCCTACACTTTCAACCCATCGTTCCTTAACTATATGAGGTCGTGGGCGTATCCGCACCGGAATGGACTAAAGGAGTTCCTTTCTTTTCTTTCCTTCTTTTCTTTCTATTTATCGGGCTGCCCGACGTTTCACGGGTGGGTTGCGGGCCCAACAACCGAAACGTTCCCGCTGCATGCCATCATTTGCAGCTTTTCCCATCTATAAGACGAGCGCTACTCGTTTAAGGATGTGCGCCTACAAAGATTATTAGAATCCCTCTGCGGCCAATCGGTTTCGGGATGCTCCTCCGGCATTTAACCGTTTTGGGAGAAACACCCGTGCACGGGTTATTATTAAAATTTAATCTCAAGCCCATTCCAATCGACCATGCAACGCCCTATCATTCAGCAATCAAATTCAAACAACCAAACATAGTCTTGAGTCCGAGACTCAGACTTATCATCTCGCATCTCTTTCGTTAACTTTCTGTGTTCTTACATTTCGTACTTCGTTTCAATGATTCAATGGCATCGTGCCTCAACTCAATGCTCGTCAACCGAACGACCCGAAGGTCTTGAGCACCTTTCGAGGCACCATGTCATATCCGACAGTTTCGCCACATTCATGCCACAACTGTATTCTCTCGTAACGAAACCATCTTTTATTATCCCGTGCACGTAGGCACGTTCGACCGTATTCCCATGTTCTATAACTTAGCATTCAATGTAGTGACTCGCTCCGCTCTAGCAGAACGCCGATTCAAACGGCAAGTGCAACGACTCAAACGAGCCATCGACCCGAAGAGTTGGCATCGACCTGATGAAGAATCGATGTAGGGCTTACATTGGCCCGTCAAGATGAATCCAGACTTAGACTTTCAAAGGCGCACTCGAAGTATCGCTCGGCCGACGCGAACATCGCTAATGTGGGTGGCTCCGATGAACCCGTCTTTGCTTAGCCTAGACACATAATAATACGGACACTATCACTGAAATCGCTAGGCGATAACACCGCACATGCTAATAAATGACCCAACGCACCTAGCTAAGGGATTAATCCCATCTTGCATACTTGTATAGAATATGGAAAGAAATATGGAAGAATGTGAGAGCTCTCATACCGTGCCCTACGCTCGTGCTACGGCACAAGCTTACGTTCAAGTCCCTTACGCGTTCAATAATGAAACAATGAATGGTTTACAACAATGAAATGGGGAGACTATCAACATAGTCGTTCCGAGTAGAGTTTAGCAACATTGAAAGTATGGGACCGATGGGTCGCCAAGGTGACTCCCGTACAGGGAGTTGCAAAATGTATGAATGAATAAGTGAATGAATGAATCAACGAATGAATGAACGAATATGTGAAAGAACAAATGAACGAACAAACAAGTGAAAGAAAGAAAGAAAAGAAAGAATGAATAAAAGAAAGAAAGAAAGAAATGGTTAGCGACAGGTGTGACGGGCACGTGCATCGGGGCTCGCTACCCGCGCTGCACGGACGCCAACCTGGTCGATAACGCATTAAGACTAAGGGTTAGCCTACGGCTCGGAGATAGCCATTAAGTTAAATAACAAGATAATACGAAATGGTCGTGGACAAACGGCACGAGCGAGCGGTGGCGTATGCTGTGGCCGTGGTAGTGAAAGGATTCTGCGGCACGGGCGTTGTGTGGAGTATACCGTGGCCGGCCTAGGCGGAATCAAAAGTCGGGGCTTACGGGCTGCCTGGTGCGGGCTTGGGCACCGGAGGACGTAAGTGCAGGGTATTTCAAGAGACTTAACGGGGTGTACCAGCCATCACCCTACGCTAAGTTGAGAAATACCAAGGGGAAATGTCCAAAATGGCTTGTCATGCCAGCGACCGGTGCATATAGATTAAGTGGGCTTTGCTGGTGGCGATCCACGTGCAAGCCCTTGCATTGAAATCAAAGTAGTCTAAAGTTAATTGAATGAAGCGCCTTACGTATAGGCTTGAAATGTAATGCACCAAATGATAAGGAGTACTTCGTGTAAATAAACTGGAAAATATGCCTACGACGCGTTAAAATCTAAGGCAGGAACACGCCCTTGGCACTAGAATGTTTACGTGAATCATGTTAAGTTGAAATATTAAACTGTTGTCTAACTTGGTTTACTTTGGACAGGGAAGGCCGGACGGTAAGTATGGGTAAGTCGTGTATGTATTTCCATGCGACACTTGAATTTGGCAACACGGAATAGGTTATGACATATGCCATGAAATTGATCCTAAGGCAAGATTAGAAAGACAATGAATGATAGAGATGCACAAAAGTAAATGGAACGTGTTTGGTAATGATGGCGTTGTGGGCGAGCTAGCCTCCCCACCAGTGCATAACAATGTATTGATAACCCCACAGTTTGCTTGCAGGAAGCAGGAAACGTTGGCGGTTGCGGAGCTTCCCTCGAACGTGCTAAGGCGCGGAGCTATCTCTCGAGCCTTGGAGCGTTGCAAGGAGCTGGAGCACCATATACAGGACATAATGTATTGGAACATCGCCATGTATCATTCCATCTTGTAAGCCACTTGGCACACCTTTTATGTTTCAGAGAGAGAGAGCTTGAGCGATTTGTAATATCGGCCTAGCGCCGCTTGTAACCTTCGTGAATATCAATAAAGAGTTCGAATTTGCTTTTACTTGTGTTTATTTACTTTCTGCTGCAATCAAATGGGGACACTCTGTGCGACTCTGTGGCGTAGCTCAAATCGGCCGTTTCTGGACTTGGCCTTGCACGGGCGCAACCTAGGCCCGTGCGGCATCACGTCTTAGCGAGGACGATCGTTCCTACGGGAGCGGGGCGTGACAGATTAGTATCAGAGCACGGCTTTACGTCCTTGGACTTCATTCAATTTTCTCAGTTTTGAAAGCTCGGTTGGAAAAAAAAAGTATACGCTCTCTCTCGTTGTGCCTTGGGATGTTCCATACAATAAGTCTAATATTTTTAAAAGCTCGTACCTCGGTTGGACGGGATCGATAGGCAAAGGCCTTTGTGCCACCACTGTAGAATGTGGAAAATTATGACACGCTGTCATTTTAATCCTTACGCTCAAGGCCATACGCTTATCAAAAGTCATACGCTTAGTGGATATTTTATTATTTCTTCTTAAAGTGGCAGCACAGCATATATTAAATGAAGAATGAATCTGACGTCTCGTCTTTTCGTGCAAAGATAGTTGTCATGAAAAGAGCAACCGTCGTATATGTATTCGAAGAGTTGGTTTTGTCTTTTACGAGGACAGCTCAGCAGATCATTAATGCAAAGCCATCATTACTGTCAGTTTTGACAGTCTGTCAGCCGTCATATCTGCAGTCACGACACTCGAGAAAATCTTTTGACAGTTATTTGAAGATATGGCTTATCAGAGAAGATTGATGATGGCTACGTGGCTATTTCTTCAGTGAGCGTATGAAGTCTATACGACTCCTTCCTTCTTCATTGAGCGTATGAAGTCTATACGACTCCTTCCTTCTTCATTGAGCGTATGAAGTCTATACGACCCCTTCCTTCTTCAGTGAGCGTATGAAGTCTATACGACTCCTTCCTCATCAAGTGAGCGTACGACTCCTTTCTTCTCCAGTAAGCGTATCAGCTTTATTTTGTTTCTACATCATCCAAGTCAGCGTATAACTCTCCTTCAACGAGGCAGCGTATTACAGCAACCATATCCAGGATTACAGTCAACACACGTTCTCACATGTCCTGTACCAGTTATCCACTTCTCTAGAAGTTATGCAACGTGGCATCCAGGCCATCAATCTCTCCTGAACATGCTCCACTACTTTCAACCGCACGCTAATGTGTCTCCATCAGAATTCGCCACGCGTCCCTGCAGTTATGTACACGTCAAGTAACTACCTGAGCGTATGCTTAAGGACAGTTATCCTGAACTCTATAAAAAAGAGTTTCTTCATCTTCATCAGACACTACAGACAATTTCAGAGAGAACAGAGAGATTGCCCAGTTGCTGTCCAAGTTTTTCAAAGTTCGAGTATTCTTCATCGCATCGTCCAAGGGATAAAGTAATCGTCTTCTAGATTAGATTCCTACAGTTGTAATTTTCTCAGATACAAAATAAATAAAGTGAATTTATTTATGGAAAACAAATTGGCGACTCTGCTGGGGAAAGCTGTCTCCTCCAATGAGATAGCAACAACTCAATGCGATACTTCGTCGATCGGCTTGACGAAGAAGACGATGGTTGTACAATTCGACCAATCGGCTTATGAAGAAATGCTCAAGGCGAAGGAGGGCCGCACTGCTTCCTCCGCTCTTCCTGCTGCCAAGAAGAAGGGACACTCCGTCTATGTCCCTAAGTCTTCTGCAGCAGTCCGAGACGCTTCTGTCACTTCTCATGCTGACAAGAACACGTCTTCAACTTCCATGAAGCACACTTCGGCTTCTCGGAACACGGCAACAGTGGCTTCTCCTAGTCATACTGACAAAGTTGGTTCTTTAACCAAGTCAGCGTGTACAAGGAAAACCATCTCTGGACATGTCAAGGTCCCTTCTCCCTCTATTCTTACGACAGCAGTCGGCTCTTTAGCCATTGATGACTCTGAGCGTATGGCATTCAAAGGGCAGCGTACGACAAAGGCAGCGTACAAAAGCCAACATCAGACAGCGTACGCTGAGCTAAAGTCAGTATATGCTAATAAAAAGGCAGCGTATGACCAGAAGTCCAAACTGAAGTCAGCGTATGCTAACAAATACAGTCCTTTGACTATTTCTCAAAATCAGATTGGGGGTTCTCTTCCACAGAACATACAAATGATTCCCCCTCAACTTGCACATCTTGTGCCAACCAAGGAGAAAGACTCTTTAGTCAACTCCTCTACTCCTAAGGTCTTTACCTCTGGAGTTAATTTGACTAGTACTCTTACTAGATCAAACAATGGAAAACGCCTTTTGGCTAATTCCTCCAAAGATGGATTATTACCGACTCCTAGTCGGAATAATACTCATCTTCCTTCTCTCAAAATTTCTCGGTCTGAGAAAGGCAAATTACAAGTATCCAAGACTGATATCAAAGTCAAATCTCCTACGGATCTTCGTAATAAGCTTAATCAGAATCGGTTCGGTTCCACTGAGACAAGTATATTAGACCCTGATGCAGAATATGCCAAGAACTATGTGGCTCAAATTAATCAGTCTTTATACACTCAGGAACCAAGAAGACAGAAGAACAAAAGACAAGTTTCTACCCAGAAACTATCTTCAAATACTTCCCAATCTGTTCCTACAGATCTCCGGGAATATTTGTAAAATAAACAGAGAATTGACACTCCATCAGGCTATGATATTGCTCATATTTGCCATGAAAAACATGGTTGCAACTTCCAACCTCGAGTTGTAATTCAATGTTGTTGTTCACCAAAAAGACAATCTGTTTTCGAACGGATTCAATATGAACCAATGTTGGATGAAGATGAACCTCTTTATGCTTCTGTCAACATGACTTCCAGAAATATTGGGGGTAGCATACGGTCTGATGCTATATCAGACTCTGAAGATGGTGTTTATCTCGGCACTCGATCCAGGACCGGAGCCTTGACCAGAGCCTCTTCTTCTTCTCATCCAAGTGGTAATCCGGAGATCATAGAAGACTTCCTTGGAGAGTCCAATTTTCCAGTATTGACTCCTATAAAAAGCCCTGGGAAAGATACTGATTCACACAGTGATGATTCAGAACAGACTGTTTCATCATATATTCCTCGAATGATTACCACTTATATGGCAGAGGGCGATCATGAACCCTCAACTAACACCGAAGCTCACGAACAAAGGATTTCTTCCTTAGAACAACAGTTGCGAGCTATGGCAGATACGTTGAATGCTATGCACACTCTTATGCAAGCTCAGCATCAAACTCAGCAAGTCCAACAGACAGCTCCTCCAGTTATATTAAATACTCCTATTGTTCCAAACCCAGAACCCTCTACTATTCCGGGGGTACAATCTAATGTTCCTGAACAACCCACTCTAAGTCAGTCTGGAGCTGGGGGTGGTACATATGCTGCAGTCCCTCCTCCTAATTACACTCAACAAGTTACAACTCCCCAATCTTCTGGAATTGTTTCTGAAGAGTTAAAGAATCTCCGAACTCAATTCGAGGCATTCAAACAAAAGGATAGTTTGCAAAGGTTAGGTATCAAGCAACCTTATCCGATAGAATGGAAGCAGGTATCGTATCCACCAAAATACAAACCTCCGACCATCTCTTTCTATGATGGGACAACCTCCCCAAGTCAGTTCATTAATCATTTTGAAGTAATGACTGATCAACTGCAACCAAGTGACGCCCTCCTTACTCGGGTGTTCATTGGATGTCTCAAAGGAACGGCTTATGAATGGTATAGAAGTCTCCCTGATGGGTGCATTACCTCATTTGCCGGTTTCAAGCAAATGTTTCTTGAACGATTCTATGAAGGGCTCAATGACATGACCATGTCAGCCCTCATAAGAATTAAACAGAAAAATAATGAAACCACCGAGGACTTCATTGAAAGATTCAGAAGAGAAGCCCTCAAAATGCCTCTCGGAACTCCCGATGCTGTTACCATCGACACTTGCAAGTCGAATCTTTTACCAATTATCAGCATGTGGACAGGGTCCACTCAGTTCCAAGATTGGCCTTCTTTCATTGTCAGTGCCAAGACTGCCGAGGTCAGTGCTGAGACCTTCAAGGGTCTGGGGGTACAAATGGCTCCCAAAGAATCAAATCAGAGTGCTAGCAATAGTACTCGACCCAACAATCGCAAAGGGAAAGAAGCTCTTGAAGTCAATCTCCAAAACAGTAGTCAAGAGATAAAGACTACCCAAGCTACTCCAGCTCCAACAAATCAACAACAGAGATCTCCTCGGCCGAAGGAAGAATATTCTTTCGACGATGATGATGTTCAGGGTATCTTTGAATGCTTACTCAAAGGTAATAAGATTCAATTGCCAGAAATTAAAAAGCCTGATGAAGCTAATAAGACAGATCATCCAAAATACTGTCCATATCATAGAATGCTGGGTCATACAATCCGGTCTTGCTATGTATTAAAAGGGAAGATTCAAGAGATGATTAAATCAGGAGCTGTGACATTAACACCCAAAGACAAAACAGTCACAGCAAATGTAATTTCAATGCAGTTCGGTGACTTCCCTCCCTTAATGGTGGAAAGTGGGATTGTTCCTATCCCCAAAGCAACTCTCGAAGTTATAAACATCCCACCAGCACAGAATGACGGACTTGTTCCTGTCACAACTAAGAAGGGAGAGATCATATGGATTCACCCGGATTTAATGACGGAGTTTGAAACGTCTTCCTCTTCTCCTCGAAAGACTTCCTCATTTAAAAAGAAGCTCGGGAAGACTAAGTCATGCAATGTGACTTCTAGTTTCACACCCGATTTTTATCTAACCTCTACTTTCATCTCAGCAAGAAATTCACTCCCTACGGAGATAAAATCTGTACCTCAATTTGAAGATAGGTACAAACCTGCTTTTCATTTATACAGTTCACAATCTCGTGAATTGATGGCGAAGATGGGTTATGATCTAGCCAATGCTCCGGGTTTGAACTCAGGCAAGGGACTCCGAGCACCTTTAGCCATCACTATGAGACATAATCAATCTCGTGTTGGCCTTGGTTTCTGGAATGAAGCTCTCATCAAACATAAAAGAACCAAGAGCAAAACAAAGAATTGCAGCATGGTTTCCATAGACCTTGAACCAGAATCTGAAGTTGAAGTTCATGCTGGAACTCGGTCAGAAAAAGTATATCTGAAAGATTATGTTGAAGTTCTTGAAGAAACTTCTGAAGTCCCTCCGGTTACAGCTTCAACTCCAGTCTCTACTGAAGAGCCTTTAAATGTTCCTGTTGAGACAGTTCCTTCTAAACCAACAGCAGCTGACAAAGGCAAACAACAAGTCCGCTTCGACAAACCATTGAAGAAGTCATCTCCTACAGGACTTGAAAAGCTTTATAATTTTGATATATTGGCTCAACTAGCTAATACCCCAGCTAAATTATCAATCTTCGAGCTCTTACGCCTCTCTAAAGAGACTCGAGAAACTTTAAGTGAAGCACTGCTGCAAGCAGAAACCTGCTTAACTCTTCTCAAGAAATTGGAAACAGAACCTGTTTCTCATTGCCATAATGTATTGGAATTTATTCCAAACATTACCTTTACGCAGGACGATATGCTGCTAGAATCGACATGACCGTCCTTTATATCATACAGGATATATTGATTCTATGAAGGTTGATCGTCTCCTGATTGATCCAGGATCTGCTCTCAGTATTATGCCAAAAGCTATGCTAGACGCACTGAAGATACCTGTACATAGCCTTTCCAGCACTATCACTACCATCTTGGGATTTAATCAAGGAAAAAGTGAGCCTTTGGGCAAGATTCGTCTCAAATTTCAAATAGGCGATCTTCGCACTAAAGTTACTTTTTACATCATCGACAATCATGGATGCTCATACAATGCTCTGTTGGAAAGACCATTCTTGCATGAACATAATGTCGTTCCTTCGACCCTTCATCAGTGTTTCAAATATGTTGATGATAATGGAGAAGTTCAAAAGGAAGTTGCGGATCTCTATCCATTCAAAGGAGTTGAAGCTTACTTCAATGACGCTCGCATGTACAAAGATGAATACTCAAAAGTCTTGCAAGCTATGGATAATGATGATAAGATAGCAAAAGTTGGCACTTTTGTTATTCCTGTAAAAGGGCGTATCACTCCTCCGCAGTCTGTTAGATCATCCGAAGAAGGCTCACTGATAATTCCTGTCAGTGGACGTATTACTTCATCACCTGCTCAGGCTTCACAAGGTTCACTGATAATTCCTGTCAGTGGACGTACTACTGTACCGTCTTCCCAAGCTCCACAAGGCTCACTGATAATTCCTGTCAGTGGACGTACTACTCCCCCTCCACCTTCTCAGGCTAGATCAGATACTCTAGTCATTCCAGTCAGTGGACGTACTACTTATCCACGATCTTCTTCAAGGGAGCTCACCTCTTCTGAGCCTTTTGTTATTGATCTTAATCGAAACAAAACTTCTGATCGCTCTTCCTCTCACCCTTTTGTCATTAATTTGACTAAGTCTGATAAGGCTCAGCCTTCTGTTGTAAATACAGTATTTAATATTAATAAAGCATCTCCTTTGCAGTATATTGAGGTCTGTAATCATGTACAAAGTTATTTACAATTGCTAGATAACTTGGAGTCATTAACTATAGGGGTTGTTCAAACTCTTCATACAGACGTATCATTGGAATCCATACAAAAATCATACTTCGTGGTCCATGCTAGAAAAAAGGGAGAAAATCCGATCTTCTTTTATAAAGGACCCCAAAATCCTCCTAACTTGGAAGAAGATGACATAAACGATGATACTGGAAGGTTACAACTGCGTCTACAGTCAACAATCCAAAAATATCATCAAGAATATGGGTTATGACTTTAGAACCAGTCTCAATAATGGAAAAGGAAGAAGAATGCCTGTTCGAATTACTCCATTAAAATACGGAAGGACAAAATGTGGTTTAGGTTACATTGCTCCTACTTCCTTTATCAACATAGTCCATGAAGATTCAAAGTCCGATGAAGACGAACGATCTGAGTCTTCTGATTCTTTCTTTTGGGATTCTGACACGAGTATTGGCGATCTTCATCGTTCTATTTTGTCCGTCAATATGGTCTCTATTGATGGCCCGCAGGAAAATGATGAAGATAAGGATGATTTTGAAATATCACCCGAATCGGAACAATGGGCTCAAAGATTAGATAATCAATGGGAATTCAGGTTCGAGCAGAGAGAACCTCCTACCGAAGATAAACTGATCCAAATTGATGTTGGTGAAGAAGGTTCTCCTAAACCAATATTCATCAGTGAAAGTCTTTCAGAAACAGATAAGCAAGACATGATCAAGCTTATTCGTGATTATATCGATGTCTTTGCCTGGAGTTACGAAGATATGCCAGGACTAGATCCGAAGATTGCAATGTACAAACTCAATATCATGCCAAATGCTAAACTGGTCAAACAACAACAGCGACGATTTCGTCCAGACATTATGGATGCAATTGAAGCTGAAGTCAACAAGCTTATGGCTTCTGGATTTATTCGAGAGGAACAACATCCTGAATGGGTGGCTAACATCGTTCCTGTCCTTAAAAAGACTGGCAAGATCCGAGTCTGTATAGACTTTCACGATCTCAATGTGGCTTGTCCTAAAGACGAGTTTCCTCTTCCAATTACTGATGTCATGATCGACAATACATGTGGTTTCGAACAAATGTTATTTATGGATGGGTATTCGGGATACAACCAGATCAAAATGTTTCCAGATGATGAAAAACACACTTCCTTCAGAACGCCGATCGGTACATACTGTTATACAGTGATGCCGTTTGGTCTCAAGAATGCAGGAGCAACATATCAGCGAGCAATGAGCACTATATTTCATGAACATCTCCGAAAAATAGTCGAATGCTATGTTGATGATATTGCAGTCAAAAGTCGACGAAAGGAGGATCATATCCAAGATTTGAAGACTATCTTTGATTTAATGCGTCAGCATCAACTTAAAATGAACCCTACTAAGTCCTTCCTGGGCGTCTCTAGTGGTAAATTTCTCGGCTTCGTCATTACCGCTAAAGGTATACACGTGGATCCCGAGAAGATCAAAGCCATTCAAGAGATGCGTCCTCCACGCACCTTAAAAGAGCTATGAGGATTTCAAGGAAGAATTGCTTATATCAGGAGATTCATTTCCAACTTATCAGGACGCTGCAGACCATTCAACAAACTTCTGAAGAAAGGTGTATCTTTCGTCTGGAACGAAGAATGTCAAAAAGCATTTGACGATATTAAAACAGTATCTCATGAACCCTCCAGTTTTGGTACCTTCCGTCTCGGGGATACCATTTCTTCTATATGTTCGAGCCATGGATCATTCTCTTGGTGCATTACTTGTTCAGAAAAATAAAGATGGCCATGAACAGGCTATTTATTATCTCAGTCGCACAATGACAGGTGCTGAACCGCGTTATTCTCCAATCGAGAAAGAATGCTTAGCATTAATGTTTGTTGTTCAGAAAACGTGACATTATATTATCGGTCAAACGATTCATGTCATTTCCAGAGTGAATCCCATCAGGATTATGATGAAAAAACCTGGTATTCTCAACTCTAGACTAGCTAATTGGGAAATCTTGTTAGCTCAATACGATATGCATTATATTCCTCAGAAGTCGGTTAAAGGACAGGCTCTTGCTGATTTTCTGGCTGCTCATGCAATTCCAGAAGATTCTAAATTATATGATGAGATTCCTGATGAAGTCTTGGATTCAAATCTGATTTCTGAAGAAGTTCCTACCTGGCGTCTATTCTTTGATGGAGCATCTAGAATAGGTCCTAACGGCAATATTGTCGCTGGAGTTGGGATTGTTCTTGTATCCCCAGAAGGACTAACTATTCAGAGGGCTTATTCTCTAGATCAATCATGTTCAAACAATGTAGCCGAATATAATGCATTACTCATTGGTCTTCAACTTGCTAAACATCTAGATATTCAATATTTGAAAGTTTATGGAGACTCCAAACTTATTGTCAATCAGATCAGAGGAACGTATGAAGTTCGTCATCAGGATTTGATACCTTATCATCGAGCAGCACTCTCTATAGCCTCATCTTTTGAAGACTTCTTTATTAAACATGTTCGACGAGCCTATAATGCAGAAGCTGATGCTTTAGCTAATCTTGCTGCTGTATTAGCTATACCAATCAGACGTCAGCAAGTGATAGTGGTTTATAACTGAGAACTATTCTGTGTTGAGAATAATTTGGCTTTGGCTTTTCCTCACAAACCAGACAAAGATTCTTTCAACCTTGATGCTGGATCAAAGTTTGACAAAATGCCCTCGTCTTCCTCTGATTCTACTATGGAATAAGTCTTTTCTAATGAAACAGAAGCCATAATTGAAGACTGGAGACGCCTGTTTATAGATTTTGTTTTGTATGATATACTTCCTGATAATCCGAGTGAAGCAACGTCTATTCGACGTCGATCTCTCAGATTCTATTATAATCATACGACGAAAACATTATATCGTCGGTCTTACGACGGTCTTCTCCTCCGATGCATTGCCGGTGAAGAAACACAACAGATAATTCGTGAAGCACATGATGGTGTTTGCGGAGCTCATCAACCAGGTCCTAAACTTCAAGATCGTATCCGACGTATGGGTTATTATTGGCCCACGATGGTGGCTGACGCTATTCAATATGCTCAGAAATGTAAAGCCTGTCAAATCCATGCAGACTTTATTCATCAACCGTCAGAGTTCTTACATCCAACAGCGACATCATGGCCCTTTGAAGCTTGGGGCATGGACGTCATTGGTCCCATCAACCCACCATCATCAAGAGGACATCGGTTTATTTTAGCAATAACCGATTACTTTTCCAAATGGGCTGAAGCAATCCCGTTATCTGAAGTTAAAACTTCTAGTGTTATCAACTTCGTCAAACATCATGTTATCTATCGATTTGGTGTTCCTCGACGTATTATCCATGATAACGGACCGCAGTTCATCAGTCAGAAATTTACTCGATTCTGCGACGATCATCGGATTAATAATTTAGCTTCTACAGCATATAATCCAGCAGCCAATGGATTGGCAGAAGCTTTCAATAAAACAATCATCAAACTCTTGAAAAAGTTCGTTTCTTCCAACAAACGCAACTGGAGTGAGAAGCTTGGTGAATGTTTATGGGCCTACCGCACCACAGTTTGCAATGCGACTGGATGTACACCTTTCTCTTTAGTATATGGGTGTGAAGCTGTTCTTCCCCTTGAGATCCAGATTCCTTCTCTGAGAATTGCAATCTCCAATGAACTGACAACAGAAAACAATGATCGTCTTCGACTTCAAGAGTTGGAAGCTCTAGATGCAAAACGATTGTATGCTCAACAAAATATCGAGCTGTATCAGGCCCGAATCTCCAAAGCTTTTAACCGGAAAGTCAAAATCAGAGCATATCAGAAGGGAGAACTGGTCCTTACTGTCAGACGTCCTATGACCATGACACATATAAGCAAAGGCAAATTTGATGCGAAATGGGAAAGCCCATTCGTAGTGAACAAAGTCTTCTCTAACGGAGCATACCAGCTTGCCTCTATGGATGGAAAAGTCATGATGATGCCTATCAATGGCAAATTCTTAAAAAAATATTATGTATAATATTTTTATCATTCCCCAGCAAATATAAAATCCTTCTTTGCAAAAGTTATTTCGATATCGTTATCCCCAGAGAAAATTGATATTCCACCATGTATCATCTTCCCAGAGAATTTGATATTTCATTTTATTAGATCCCCAGTGGTTTTAATAAAGATCTTGTATAGAAAATCATGTCCATATTACCTCTGAATTTTCTATCTCAAATATTTAGTCTTTTTGATTTCTGAGTCTAAAGATCAGTGAATAAAGGCAAAATTGATGTAAAGTGGGAAGGATACATCGTAAACAAAGTTTCTTTAAACAGACTTTATTTTGACAAATTCTTCAAGAAAAAAAAAGTACATCATCATGGAAGATCACTGTCATCCCTCTCATACTTGGGACAAGGGCCACATACATAATCAGCAAAAGAATTTAATACATCTTTTCCTGACCGCACCAAGAACTGACAGACAGCCAGCCTCATTGCTTCTTCTTCTTCGGTTTCTCCTGGTTCGACCAGGAAGTCGAGGATATCTTTTGGCGGCTTGGGAGTAGATGAGCTTTCGTCCATTTCCTTCTTCTGCGGAGGAAGATGCTCTTTAGCACCTTCAGTAACTTCAGAGACGACTTCAGTCTTCTTTGTATTCTTTTCAGAAGACATTGTGGATAAAAGAGGATGATATATGATTCTTCTACTCAAATATATGCTCTATTTATAGGCATATGGTTACAAAGATCGAAGGGACGTATTCTTTCCCGGGATTCAGTTCATCCATTCATTTCTCACATTCATTCGACGATTCATACATTCATTAATACTTGACGGTTCATCCGTTCATTTATTACATTCATTCGACGGTTCATCCGTTCATCATTTCCTAAACGGTTCGTTCGTTCATAATCTTCTATCAATTTATCAAGTGGGGATTCGTTATTTATCATGTTTTCATAACCTCTGAATCAATTCCGAATCTACTTACTCATTTGTCATGTTTTGACCTCTGCATAGAAATCAATCTATTTTCTTTCGAGTTTTTATATATTATCATGTCCATAATACCTATGATAATATTATATACTCTAAAACAGAAAAGATGATTTTATTATCTATCATGTCCACAATTCATCCACAAATACAAATCATTGAGCATAGAAGAATTGTCATTTCTATTTCACTATAAAAAGTCTATTACATTTTCTTAGACTTTCTTACAAATCATAATGGAAATCTATTACAAATCTTGGATTTTCATTCTACACCACAACGATAACCGAATAGAGATCTATCTTCTTCTTTGGATCTTCTCCGTCAGACCTTCTCCGTCAGGTTCGTTGTTGGTGGCAATTCCTGACTGTCTGGGTCTCAGTCACGACCAGATCAGCAGGAATCAAACTCTGGTCTTCTCTCTCAGACAAGAGGAGAACCACAGAGTATGGCAGCCCGAAGTCGTGGTGCTGCCAATACAATTGGTGGATGGGGGTAACCCCTCAAGGAAGACAGGAATGTATCCAAATCTTGGGATACAATTCCTAGTTCTCCCGTGAAAGGAACTCTACTACCCGATTTTTCGGTAGAAGAGTTGACTCCACCATCCAACTCTCGTGTATAAAGGCTCTTCCTACCATCTGAGGAAGACCCTTCTATCCCACGAAGAGTTCTGAGTTGTCTGATGTACGCGTCAAAAGCGTATGAGCTCCCTGATGTTGGTGTCAGAAGAACATTCTCCACAGCATCCACATCACCAATGCCAGTTCTGAAGAAAATCTTTAGCCAAGTTTCTGCAGAAAACAGCATGAAGAAGAGAATTAAATCAACAGAAATGTCATATGAAACGTACTGGTTGGTCAAGCACGCTCAGAGACAGAAAGCTTATTTTCAACAGCAAAAACAGTACATGTATTATGCCGGACTTACCTTCAAGTTTGACGCTAAGAATTGGCAAACTGATGTCTGACATATTGCTCAGAATTCGAACATTTAGAAGCTTTTGCTTTCCGATTCGAGAGTGAAATCTCACGTTCATTTTCAGAGAAGAGAAGAAGAAAAAGAAGATGGGGATGAGTTCTGTGAAACTCTTCTGTCTATTTTAAAGTATTGAGCGCAAGCCTATTCTTGGGAAGGATCCATAAATAACGCTCATAAAATATGCAATGAGTGCCACGTGTACTTTGGAAACCAGCATAGTCTTGGAAATATTCAAAGAGTGCTTTCCACAACATTGGAAGATAGCGTAACCTACAGCTATTTATTGGTGCATGCTATTCATTGATGTACGCTATCCAGCGTAACTTACAAACATTGGAAGACAGCGTAACCTACAGCGTAATCTACAGTTATTCATTGGTACATGTTAGTTTTCAACACAAAATTATACTAAACAGAGAATTCTTGAATATTCATTTCATTAAAGACACTGATGGCCTTACAAAACAAAAAAGAGAGGGAAAGAAAGGGGTGCAACAAAGTCACGCTCTATTTTCCAGAGCGGCTAAGTTTGACGCCTAACTCTTCTACGCTTCGGACCCCCATGCGGTGCAACAGAGCAGCGAGCATTTTACGCTTCTCTGCGAGGCTCCGCCCATCAGAAGTAGAGGTGCCGTCCAGACCGAAGTAACCCAAGAAATTCTTGGCTAACTGCGTGGGGTCATCTTTGAACTCGATGACGAAGGGCTCCGGTTCTTTGCCTCCAAAGGTGGGGTCACCATGGACACAGAAACCTAATTTTCGTGCTTCTTCTTCAGCCGCTTCCTTTGGAGTCATGGTTACAAGAAATATGAATGTCAAAAACTGAATTTTCTCAGTTTATATAACAAAGCTTGCTGGCGGTTCATATTCCTCCATAAATCAGATTCAATCAGTCTCGAAAAATGAAGAGTCATCATAACATTTAATAAATTCATTTTTGCATAAACAGATTTAATGCCAGCGTGTCAAGACTCATTCCCACTTTTTTATTCAAAGTAATTTCGAACTTTTGAAACTCATAAAGTTCGAAAACTTTGAAGGGGGTCTTGTAGGATGTGGAAAATTATGACACGCTGTCATTTTAATCCTTACGCTCAAGGCCATACGCTTATCAAAAGTCATACGCTTAGTGGATATTTTATTATTTCTTCTTAAAGTGGCAGCACAGCATATATTAAATGAAGAATGAATCTGACGTCTCGTCTTTTCGTGCAAAGATAGTTGTCATGAAAAGAGCAACCGTCGTATATGTATTCGAAGAGTTGGTTTTGTCTTTTACGAGGACAGCTCAGCAGATCATTAATGCAAAGCCATCATTACTGTCAGTTTTGACAGTCTGTCAGCCGTCATATCTGCAGTCACGACACTCGAGAAAATCTTTTGACAGTTATTTGAAGATATGGCTTATCGAAGAAGATTGATGATGGCCACGTGGCTATTTCTTCAGTGAGCGTATGAAGTCTATACGACTCCTTCCTTCTTCATTGAGCGTATGAAGTCTATACGACTCCTTCCTTCTTCATTGAGCGTATGAAGTCTATACGACCCCTTCCTTCTTCAGTGAGCGTATGAAGTCTATACGACTCCTTCCTCATCAAGTGAGCGTACGACTCCTTTCTTCTCCAGTAAGCGTATCAGCTTTATTTTGTTTCTACATCATCCAAGTCAGCGTATAACTCTCCTTCAACGAGGCAGCGTATTACAGCAACCATATCCAGGATTACAGTCAACACACGTTCTCACGTGTCCTGTACCAGTTATCCACTTCTCTAGAAGTTATGCAACGTGGCATCTAGGCCATCAATCTCTCCTGAACATGCTCCACTACTTTCAATCGCACGCTAATGTGTCTCCATCAGAATTCGCCACGCGTCCCTGCAGTTATGCACACGTCAAGTAACTACCTGAGCGTATGCTTAAGGACAGTTATCCTGAACTCTATAAAAAAGAGTTTCTTCATCTTCATCAGACACTACAGATAATTTCAGAGAGAACAGAGAGATTGCCCAGTTGCTGTCCAAGTTCTTCAAAGTTCGAGTATTCTTCATCGCATCGTCCAAGGGATAAAGTAATCGTCTTCTAGATTAGATTCCTACAGTTGTAATTTTCTCAGATACAAAATAAATAAAGTGAAGTTATTTATGGAAAACAACCACGACGGACTTGAGTTGGAAGGAACCGATGCTAAGAGTTACCAAACGCAGTGCGTGCTTGAATGAGCTTACGCTGACAGCAAACGAGTACACGAGACCAAAGTATAGTTCGAACGGGATGGTTATGCACGCAGCCTTTTGGCTAAGTTGTGCAGAGTATCGTGCACCTAGACCTTCTGGTGCAAACGAGTTGCGAGTGAGATCGATTATCGCTCGAACGAGAATAAGTGAGCAAGCGAACTCGAATATAGTCCGTACGGGATAGCTATGCACACGACCTTTTGGTTATGTTGTGCCGCAATGTCGCGCACCTCGACTTCTGGTACAATCATGTTACGAGCGATATCAAGTACCGTTCGATCGGGAACGGAGTTACACTTAGAGTGTATATCGATAGAAATGCTATCAAACTAACGCTTAGGCATGCACGAAAGATTGGCTTGGATTTTGAGGATTAGTATGAACGACTTAGTACGTCGAGGCGACATGAGCGATTACGCTAGAGATTCGTCGAACGAATCTGAAGGATGTCTTAGCGCATGACGCGAACGTGATTGAGGACTAGATCGTATGGCTTGAATCCGAGTGGTGTATGTGATAGGTTCGGAGAAGAATAAGCATGAGTGTCGACGACTAGTCGAGTGGCTCGAACCTTGAGTGGTGTATGGACGTTATAGAAATTGTTCGAGCGAGACTGAAGGATTTACGGATAGAACGGGTATGGCGACGAGGCGATGCGATCGCGCAAAGCCTTAGAACGCGTCACGCTTAGTTGGTCGTGACTTCAAAAGTCCCGAGCAAGATGTCGCTGGACAACTTGTCATTGGGCAACGCGAGTTAGAAAATGGTTCGGAACGATGAATGAAAATGAATGGTCTTGATCGAGGAAACTTAGAGGATCGTGCGTACGATTTCGAATTGATTCAAATGAATTGTGACTTGAGTTTGAACAACGATCTTGAAACTAGCTTGAGGAATAGCAGTTGAACTTGATCTTGAATATTAAATAAAATTATGGAATATCCAACTCGGACAACAGCATCAACGTACGACTCGAAATCGGTTGCAAAGGAAGATCGTCAGGTTACGCATATCATCGATGGTATTGAGGCGTATCAAAGATCGATATGCGATAACTCGGGAGCACTCTGACTCGGCGAATGACGGTCGTGCAAATGTCATTGTTCCGTTGGACGCTATACTTGAAATGTTAAAAATGTGTCGAGGAAAAGATATATTTGGCTCGAGGATTTTCTAGTTGAACGAAATATAAATGGACTATCGATCTTGGCTTGGATAGAAAATGAAATACTTGGATTTACTTCGTTGACAACCACAACGTTGACGTTCTTGTCTTATGCGAGCGTAACTCCAGCCTCGCACATGCATCGCGCCGGATTAGGACGATCACTCCGCGTGAGCGCCGATATGGTGATTCATACGGCGGGAGTGATTGAACTTGGTTGGCATGGCAATTTGATTGCTTCGACTTGTGGTTTGACGCGAAGGTGGACTCGGGAATGAATTTGTGTGCTTGACGATTGAAATTGAGGATTGTGTAGGTCTAATCCGCGTATCGAGAATGGGTTAGTCTAAAACTCAAACAAGAGTTACGCCCCGATGAGAATGATTATTCTGCGGGAGCGTTGCATGGTGATTCATGAACCGCCGTGGATAATCGGACTCGCGTGAGATTGGGGCGCAATGTATTGTCGAGCTGGATAACCTCGTGATCGAATACATGAATTGGTTAGAACTGGTGATTGAACAGAATTGAATATGTGCAACGTAAGTCTTGATACGAATTAGATGATCATGCTCGATGTTTAGAAATCTGAGTGACGCGAGCTTGGATAGAAACTCCCGTACAAACGAACAAATGGTTTGACCATAGGATTTGGGGCGAGCGTCGTGCAACGACCTTGCACGATGAGCCACGGACTTGACGTGTAACTATGACCTGGTGAGCTGACCTAGCGGATAGGCGGACGACCCTATGCCGAGTGATTGAACCTGTGCGATGGCATTTACAGTATCGTCTGGACGGACGATAGACTTGGGAAAACGAGACTTAGAGTAGGACGAAAAACTAGGAGTGTGCGTGAACGACGACGAAATTGGCCCCAAGCGAAGGGAATGATAGGGATGGATGATGCGCAAGTAAAGTTAGGATAACGAATTGAATTATTGGTCGGAATACGTACTCGATGATAGTACAATACTTGGTCTCGAATCGGACGGGAATTACTTAGACTTGGTCGACTCCGCTAAGAAGAAATCATATTGATTTCGTAGGCAAGAGCGCTTGAGAAGCGAATCGAATCATCTCGAGGACCGAGATAAACGATATGTGATACACACATGAGTTCGGTTTTAAATCGAAGTCAGCAAAACGATCGGCAAATCAAAACTATCACAAGTAGCTTGTCCGACTTCGCTAGTCGCTAAGCTTGGTTGAAATGTACGTATTCGGGGGACGCCTTGAATGCGTGCACGATCCAAACTCAGCGATATGATGAACTCGAATGCAGCTGTAAGTGGGTGTTGCGATGCGCATTAACGAAAGTGAGTTTGCTTCAGCCTACGACCCTCGTATTTGATGTATTACAACGTGCCTCGTTCGACCGTTTCAGTCCCGTGATACGTCAAAATAGCAACCGAGTCAAAGAAACGCTTGAATTGAAAAAGAACCAACAACTCTGAAATGAATGAAAAGCCATTCAATAAAATCCACCAAACGTATGCGATGCGAAACTTGGAAAGGTATCGAGTGTAGTTCGGTGCCATAGAACGATAGAGCCGTTCGATAGGGATTGCCTAAGAAACACGACGACACGAGTTAAGGAATGGTAGGATGACCTGCACTCAGGAAGTCTCGAGGACGAGACTTGTTTTGAGTGGTGTATTATGTAGTGACCCGCTCCGCTCTAGCGGAACGCCGATTCAAACGGCAAGTGCAACGACTCAAACGAGCCGTCGACCCGAAGAGTTGGCATCGACCTGATGAAGAATCGATGCAGGGCTTACATTGGCCCGTCAAGATGAATCCAGACTTAGACTTTCAAAGGCGCACTCGGAGTATCGCTCGGCCGACGCGAACATCGCTAATGTGGGTGGCTCCGATGAACCCGTCTTTGCTTAGCCTAGACACATAATAATACGGACACTATCACTGAAATCGCTAGGCGATAACACCGCACATGCTAATAAATGACCCAACGTACCTAGCTAAGGGATTAATCCCATCTTGTATGCTTGTATAGAATATGGAAAGAAACATGGAAGAATGTGAGAGCTCTCGTACCGTGCCCTACGCTCGTGCTACGGCACAAGCTTACGTTCAAGTCCCTTACGCGTTCAACAATGAAATAATGAATGGTTTACAACAATAAAATGGGGAGACTATCAACATAGTCGTTCTGAATAGAGTTTAGCAACATTGAAAGTACGGGACCGATGGGTCGCCAAGGTGACTCCCGCACAGGGAGTTGCAAAATGTATGAATGAATAAGTGAATGAATGAATCAACGAATGAATGAACGAATATGTGAAAGAACAAATGAACGAACGAACAAGTGAAAGAAAGAAAGAAAAGAAAGAATGAATAAAAGAAAGAAAGAAAGAAATGGTTAGCGACAGGTGTGACGGGCACGTGCATCGGGGCTCGCTACCCGCGCTGCACGGACGCCAACCTGGTCGATAACGCATTAAGGCTAAGGGTTAGCCTACGGCTCGGAGATAGCCATTAAGTTAAATAACAAGATAATACGAAATGGTCGTGGACAAACGGCACGAACGAGGGGTGGCGTATGCGGTGGCCGTGGTAGTGAAAGGATTCTGCGGCACGGGCGTTGTGTGGAGTATACCGTGGCCGGCCTAGGCGGAATCAAAAGTCGGGGCTTACGGGCTGCCTGGTGCGGGCTTGGGCACCGGGGGACGTAAGTGCAGGGTATTTCAAGAGACTTAACGGGGTGTACCAGCCATCACCCTACGCTAAGTTGAGAAATACCAAGGGAAAATGTCTAAAATGGCTTGTCATGCCAGCGACCGGTGCATATAGATTAAGTGGGCTTTGCTGGTGGCGATCCACGTGCAAGCCCTTGTATTGAAATCAAAGTAGTCTAAAGTTAATTGAATGAAGCGCCTTACGTATAGGCTTGAAATGTAATGCACCAAATGATAAGGAGTACTTCGTGTAAATAAACTGGAAAACATGCCTACGACGCGTTAAAATCTAAGACAGGAACACGCCCTTGGCACTAGAATGTTTACGTGAATCATGTTAAGTTGAAATATTGAACTGTTGTCTAACTTGGTTTACTTTGGACAGGGAAGGCCGGACGGTAAGTATGGGTAAGTCGTGTATGTATTTCCGTGCGACACTTGAATTTGGCAACACGGGATAGGTTATGACATATGCCATGAAATTGATCCTAAGGCAAGATTAGAAAGACAATGAATGATAGAGATGCACAAAAGTAAATAGAACGTGTTTGGTAATGATGGCGTTGTGGGCGAGCTAGCCTCCCCACCTGTGCATAACAATGTACTGATAACCCCACAGTTTGCTTGCAGGAAGCAGGAAACGTCGGCGGGTGAGGAGCTTCCCTCGAACGTGCTAAGGCGCGGAGCTATCTCTCGAGCCTTGGAGCGTTGCAAGGAGCTGGAGCACCATATACAGGACATAATGTATTGGAACATCGCCATGTATCATTCCATCTTATAAGCCACTTGGCACACCTTTTATGTTTCAGAGAGAGAGAGCTTGAGCGATTTGTAATATCGGCCTAGCGCCGCTTGTAACCTTCGTGAATATCAATAAAGAGTTCGAATTTGCTTTTACTTGTGTTTATTTACTTTTTGCTGCAATGAAATGGGGACACTCTGTGCGACTCTGTGGCCTAGCTCAAATCGGCCGTTTCTGGACTTGGCCTTGCACGGGCGCAACCTAGGCCGGTGCGGCATCACGCCTTAGCGAGGACGATCGCTCCTACGGGAGCGGGGCATGACATTCAATGTTCGGGGCTTGCGCGCTAGGGTGCTCGCCTATTGTCTTCCAATATTCTAGCCGTCTAACTCGTGCAGCAAAGGCACGGTATGGTCCGTGCACTAAAGCACTCACCGAGTACAGTTATCCCATGTTCTTGCGGCTTGCGCACCGAGGCGCTCGCCTTAGCGATATCCAATGTTCCATAGCGACTCGTGCATTTGATGCACGTTTTATTTCAATTGTTCTAACTTAGTGTTCGACTCACACTATGATTTATCTCCGATCGGTCCACGCCCGTGGCGTCGATAGGTTAACTTTAGTATACAATAATATATTTGACTTATCGAATGAAGGAGTAAAAAGAAGTCAATCCTCCCACCTTGAGTCGATACGCCTTTGCCGTTTCGCCGAGCCGATGCGGCTCGATTTCATAACTTTGTTGCACGGCCACTCTTCTGACTTAGCCATTCGAGTACTTCGTGCTTCATTGAGTTATACGTTCGATTTGCCTTAGCGTGCCCAAGTCTTAGCCCGTCGCAAGGCGACGATTTGATTTTGCGGACCCCTTACTAAATATTGCAAAAGATCGACCTCTAATATTTTCCCGTCAAAGTATAACCTGCACACGAAACCAACTAAAATCAATACTTGCATCGATTCGGACTTGCGCCTTGGTCGATTCGATTTCTTAGAATCTTCGAGCCGATTCAACGCACTCGTCCTTCGGGGCAACGCGGCGCTTCGCATCGATTCAACTCGATGCATTCTTTCGGGACAAGGCAACTCTTCGCATCAACTTAGTTTGATGCATTGCTCGGGACAACTTAACTCTCGTATCGTTTTGCATCGATACATTTCCTTTGCGTCAACGTGACTCGTTGAGTCAACGCTTCAGCGTAATGTACCGTGCGGAGCGGGGCATTACAGAATATACCACTCAAAACAAGGTTCGTCCTCGAACCAAAACCAACACTCCGAATAAGTGTTTTATAGATCGTATCACGATCTCGTCCCACCAATGTTGTTCAGTTTCACACTTATCTCGCAAGCTTTTCACTAACATTTTAAAGTCATCCCTGCAGCTCGATTTGAATTTTGTATACAACTCGATTTGGATCCATACCTATATTCAAGACGTCCCAAAGATATATGTATTTCGACCGAGTCCAGTCGTAGCAAATTGGAACAAAGTTGACAGGTAAATTTCAATCCTATGCTTGCCATCTCGTACTCTCGATCGGACTTATCCTTAGCACTTGTTCTCAAAATTTTATCGCATACGTATATTCGATACATACGTGATTCATTCAATAAAGTCACTGCACGCGATGCGATTCATAATCGCCTTTCTCGTTTCGTAGGTTTCATCGGGACTATCAATTCTATGCATTGCATCAAGCCGTCGCGCATCCAATCACAACGAGTCTCTACAACGCCTTGCATTCGAAGTCGCTACCCAACTATTTTCGAAGTCTTGCTTATGCAACTTATCTCGATACGATTTTTTTATCAATATTCGGGACTATGCCCGTTAGGTTACTTACGTAGTCCCCGTGCTTAACTTCTCCTGACGCAACTTTAAATTGACATTGCACAAAGGCCACAATCTATCCAACACGAAAGTTTACATCAAGGCGACGGTGATCAAGGCAACGATCGCCTTAGCACGAAGGTCTTTACGACGCGTCTTACATTCGATTTCCTAACGAGTAGGAATTCACTAGCCGAATTCCCAACTTATCCATCTCGCAACATCGAACATAACTTCGACTCACGCTAGCTCAATTGCAAGGTAAATCTAAATCTAACGACATAAATCGTAAGTCATTCCCTTATCATTCCCTCTCGTGCATAGCACGTTTCTCGCAATCGCCTATCCGAATCACCAAGTCCGTTGGTGAATTCTAGTTCGACCGTCGACCAACATAACCATTCAAGTATTCATCCGACGAATACTCAAAATCTAACTTATCATTCTCAATCGAAAGCTGTTCCAACAATTCTCGATCGTCTAGACTTATCGTCAACATGCACCGTATTATATTTGTTATCGGTGCAATCTCATAATGCGATATCGTATGGGTCATCTTACGGTCTGTAGCACTCAATTTGATTTGGCGGTCAAGTCTTCTAGGGTCAGCTGCCCCGAAGCTACGCTCGATAATTGTGGATCATTAACGAAGGACAGTTTACTATGAACCATGCTATATCTTATTTCGGAGCCAAATCACGTTCCGACGATTCTATGCGACTACCCAAATTCTGGACAAAACTGTTTCTATCGGGCGTAACTGATGCACAACTATCCTCCGAGTCAAGTCATGCACTACCGTCGATGATTTCGCAAATTTACGAAACATCTACTCGTATCGAGTTCGAGTCTATCTTATTCGCGGGTCGACACACGAGATGCTATACGCATTGAGCAATCGTCGATGACTTATAGTCTCGTCTTGATTAATCACAAGGTTCACGATCAACCAAATTCGTTCATTCTCATATCGTTACTTACAAAATTTTGATAGCGCAAGGCGTACTCCATTTTGTATTCCCACATCGTGCTTACGTTTCCTTGCATATCGATTTTGATAGTTCATATCAATTTCGATAGCAAGTGGGTCGACTTCGAATCCGTTTCAACATCAACTTAACTCGCATCGCATACATCCAAGTTTGCAACAAACTTTTCCATACGCATCTACTCGTTCTCCGATTCGCCGCAACCCGCTATACTTTGATCGCGTAACCGAGTTACCGATTATCCAACATCGTGCCCTCGAGTTATACGATCTCGCCCTCTAAGTTTCGCGTGTTTTTCAGTCGTACTCAAATGAGTGTCGCCGTAACGTAACCAACTATTTCTTAGGCACGATTACTCACATCAACCAACTCTTCACCGAAGTCGCACATCGTGTGATTCGATTACAATTCGCATCGCCTAACATTTCTATCAAAATCACAAGTCGTGCGATTCGATTCGCCTAGCCGAACATTTCTATCGAGATCGCAAGTCGTGCGATTTGATTCGCCTCGTCCAACATTCCTATCGAGATCGCAAGTCGTGCGACTCATTCGTAAGCTCGAGTTTCCCCTTTCCTGTCGATCCGATTATTGCATCAAGGCATAATCATTTCGCTAGTCTTGGTCGTCCGACCAACTTATAACTTCCATTCGACGTATCGATCATCGATACGAGTCTCGCCTTATCGTCCCAACCGATTTTCGAAGAACACTTGCATCAACATACCGTTATACAAATTTTTAATCAAGTCTCGGTACTCTTCCGTCCGTTGCGGACAAACCTTCCGCAATTCTCACAACGCGTCGATGCAATTCATCGCACAAGTGATATACCATATACCACTCGAAATTGAGTCATTCATCGCCTACGTGGTATAGCATATACCACTCGGAATTTAAGCCATTTCCCTCGCGCTATACTTAGTATAAACCAACGATCTCTTCCGACTCACGATTTCTGCAGTGATCGTACTTGATCACAACCGTAACTTTGATTCTATCAAATCCGACGCAACTCGATCAATGTTCTCGTTTGCCAACATAAGTTTGGTGTACAACCGAACGATTCGTTCTATCGATTTACAATTTCAATTCTTTTCTTACGTTGCATCTCGTGCAATAATTTATTTAGATACGCGTTGCACCCTGTGCAACAAATTTCACTTCCGATACGCATTGCACATCGTGCTACGATTTATTTTTGACACTTTCATTTCACTTTGTACAACGATTTATTTCTAATTTCCTTTGTACTTCGTGCAACGATTAATTTGATATGCGTTGCACCACGTACAATGATTTTACTTTCCAACACGCGTTGCACATCGGGCAACAATTATTTCCGATATTTACCGCACCTCGTGCAACGAATTACTCTCGACTTTCCAAGTCAAAGCATAATCCGTTTAACACATTCGGTATTGGCTTATCACTTCTCACTTTCATTTTAACGCATATTCACCATTACTCGTTGCACTTCGTGCATCATTTTATCTCTCTTTCAACATGTTATATTGCGACAACGTCTCAAATCGTATTTCATAATTTGTTGCGCTTGCAGCAACTAACATTTTTACGGCTCGTTTGCATTCAATGCAATATACCCGTCGCGACTTTCTTAGCAAACATCGTGTAATTTCCAAACACATGCGGCAAAATTACACGATTTGTATTAGACTTATTGTATGGAACATCCAGTGCGGCATCGAGTAGAGTCAAGAGTGATATCAAGTGGTGGTGGGCAACTTTTCGAATTGTAATGAAGCGAGCGTCCAGAGGAGCGTGATGCCGCACGAGCCTGGAGTTGCGCTCGTGCAAGGTAAGATGACGCAGGGGGCGTGATGCCGCACGAGCCTGGAGTTGCGCTCGTGCAAGGCAAGATGACAAGTTCTCAAATGGTTATCTTTTGATTCGATATTTAACAACGAAAGAAAACAGAGTATACAAAACAAATTCTCTTTATTGATATCCGAAACAGAGGTTACAAAGGCTTTCGATAGCCTAACAATACATGCCAGATTGGCTACAACACTCAGGTTCTCTCTTGCCCATAAAGGATTTCACCGTTCCATACATCATGCCTTCTATATCTCGGCCGCATCAATCCAGCTGCGTAGTTCGAGCGTCAATACGATAGCACGCTTCAATGCGCTTCGGCATTCCAAGCCTTAACACGTTCAAGCAACACTTTGCCTCGAGCAATCCATTCCCTGTACCCTGCATGAAGCTGGTGGGGGATCAGTACGTTCGTCCTCGCATGTACTGAAGCAAAGATCATCTTTCCAAATCGACATTTTAATATTTATGTTGAATCATGCAACTTAGCTTATGATCTTGCTATGTTCTCCTTAGGGTCAATTTCATGGCATCTTCGAAAGCGTAAAGCATGTTATCGAATTGAATAGGCAAGCAAACAAACAATCTCGTGTTTGATTTGTGGCGCGACTTACCAAGTCGACGCACTCGCCCTTGCACCGACGCAAGGTGAATACGTCGCATTTCTTCCCTGTCATGTTATATGTGCATCTCTAAGCAGGATCTCTATGCAGGACGCATACGCGCCTACACTTTCAATCCATCGTTCCTTAACTATATGAGGTCGTGGGCGTATCCGCGCCGGAATGGACTAAAGGAGTTCCTTTCTTTTCTCTCCTTCTTTTCTCTCTATTTGTCGGGCTGCCCGGCGTTTCACGGGTGGGTTGCGGGCCCAACAACCGAAACGTTCCCGCTGCATGCCATCATTTGCGGCTTTTCCCATCTATAAGACGAGCGCTACTCGTTTAAGGATGTGCGCCTACAAAGATTATTCGAATTCCTCCGCGGCCAATCGGTTCCGGGGCGCTCCTCCGGCATTTAACCATTTTGGGGGAAACACCCGTGCACGGGCTATTATCACAATTTAATCTCAAGCCCATTCCAATCGACCATGCAATGCCCTATCATTCAGCAATCAAATTCAAACAACCAAACATAGTCTTGAGTCCGAGACTCAGACTTATCATCTCGCATCTCTTTCGTTAACTTTCTGCGTTCTTACGTTTCGTACTTCGTTTCAATGATTCAATGGCATCGTGCCTCAACTCAATGCTCGTCAACCGAACGACCCGAAGGTCTTGAGCACCTTTTGAGGTACCATGTCATATCCGACAGTTCTGCCACATTCATGCCACAACTGTATTCTTTCGCAACGAAGCCATCTTTTATTATCCCGTACACGTAGGCACGTTCGACCGTATTCCCATGTTCTATAACTTAGCATTCAATGTTCGGGGCTTGCGTGCTAGGGCGCTCGCCTATTGTCTTCCAATGTTCTAGCCGTCTAACTCGTGCAGCAAAGGCACGGTATGGTCCGTGCACTAAGGCACTCGCCGAGTACAGTTATCCCATGTTCTTGCGGCTTGCGCACCGAGGCGCTCGCCTTAGCAATATCCAATATTCCATAGCGACTCGTGCATTTGATGCACGTTTTATTTCAATTGTTCTAACTTAGTGTTCGACTCACACTATGATTTATCTCCGATCAGTCCACGCCCGTGGCGTCGATAGGTTAACTTTAGCATACAATGATATATTTGACTTATCGAATGAAGGAGTAAAAAGAAGTCAATCCTCCCACCTTGAGTCGATACGCCTTTGCCGTTTCGCCGAGCCGATGCGGCTCGATTTCATAACTTTGTTGCACGGCCACTCTCCTGACTTAGCCATTCGAGTACTTCGTGCTTCATTGAGTTATACGTCCAATTTGCCTTAGCGTGCCCAAGTCTTAGCCCGTCGCAAGGCGACGATTTGATTTCGCGGACCCCTTACTAAATATTGCAAAAGATCGACCTCTAATATTTTCCCGTCAAAGTATAACCTGCACACGAAACCAACTAAAATCAATACTTGCATCGATTCGGACTTGCGCCTTGGTCGATTCGATTTCTTAGAATCTTCGAGCCGATTCAACGCACTCATCCTTCGGGGCAACGCGGCACTTCGCATCGATTCAACTCGATGCATTCTTTCGGGACAAGGCAACTCTTCGCATCAACTTAGTTTGATGCATTGCTCGGGACAACTTAACTCTTGTATCGTTTTGCATCGATACATTTCCTTTGCGTCAACGCGACTCGTTGAGTCAACGCTTCAGCGCAATGCGCCGTGCGGAGCGGAGCATTACATGCGCAACTCGAAGTCGCTCTCTAATTCCCTTAACTATTTCAACCGTCTGAACAATCATTTCTGGGCCTAACATCTTCCTCTCCCCGATATCATCCCATGCAAGCGGTGACCTGCACTTCTTACCATATAGTGCTTCGAATGGCGCCATCTGGATACTGGCTTGATAACTGTTGTTGTATGAGAACTCGACCAAGTGCAGGTGACTCTCCCAAGACCCTCCAAAATCTAGAGTGCAAGCTCGCAACATGTCTTCTAAAGTCTGAATCGTTCTTTCTGATTGCCCATCCGTCTGCGGATGGTAGGCCGTGCTAAATCTTAACTTGGTACCCAGACTATGATGTAAGCTCTTCCAGAAATGTGATGTAAAGCGGGTATCTCGATCCGACACAATACTGACAGGGACTCCATGCTGCCTGACTATCTGTTGCATATACAACTCTGCCAACTTTTTTGTAGATTGCCCTACTCTGAAAGGAAGAAAATGTGCTACCTTCGTAAGTCGGTCCACTATTACCCAAATAGCGTCCTTACCACTTGGTGATCTCGGTAAACCGGTCACAAAGTCCATTGTAATATGCTCCCATTTCCATTCCGGAATAGAAAGCGGTTGCAATAATCCAGCTGGCCTCTGCTGTTCTGCCTTCACTTGCTGACATACCAAGCAACGGGAAACAAATCTAGCTATCTCCCTCTTCATCCCGTTCCACCAGAAATGCTGCTTGATATCTTGGTACATCTTGGTCTCTCCAGGGTGAATAGAATACTGAGAACTGTGAGCTTCTGCCATAACCTCCTGTCTGATATCTCCACTAGGCACACATAGACGTGATCCAAACCTAAGTGTACCATCTTCATGAATTCTCATCTCCTTCCTGAGTCCTGACTCACATTCTGCCCTAAGCTTCTGAATCCTTGGGTCTTGTGCCTGAGCTGCCTTGATCCTGCCTACCAAGTCGGATTGAACTTGCAGACTTGTTAGAACTCCTACATCACTAGAAAGTATAACTTCGATGCCCATCTCTTGAAGGTCTTCTAAGATATGCCTCTGTGTTGTCAACATAAATGCGCCGCCTCTCCTGCTGAGAGCGTCTGCTACTACATTCGCCTTGCCTGGATGATACTGAAGCTCCACGTATAATCTTTGATCAACTCCAACCATCTTCTCTGCCTCATGTTCAGCTCCTTCTGAGTAAAGATGTACTTCAGACTTTTATGGTCTGTGTACATGTCCACTCGGTCACCATATAAGTAATGCCTCCATAGCTTCAAAGCAAATACTACTGCCGCTAACTCCAAATCATGAGTTGGGTAATTCTTCTCGTGGTCCCGAAGCTGCCTAGATGCATATGCTATCACCTTCCCATGTTGCATAAGGACACATCCAAGTCCTTTACCTGACACATCACAATATACTGTAAAACCTCCGGGTCCAACTGGCAATGTAAGAATAGGTGCTGATATCAACTTCTGCTTCAAAGTCTCAAATGATGCCTGATATTCTGCCGACCAAACGAATGGTACATCCTTCCGGGTCAAGCGGGTCATGGGTGCTGAAAGCCTTGCAAAGTCTGACACAAACCTTCTGTAATATCCTGCCAATCCCAAGAAACTTCGCACATCTGCTACGGTCTTGGGTACTGGCCAACTTTCTACTGCTTCTATCTTCCTGGGATCTACTGCTACTCCAGCTCCTGATATGATGTGACCCAAAAATGAAATGTGATTCAACCAAAATTCACACTTGCTGAGCTTGGCATACAACTGGTTCTCTCTCAGAACCTGTAACACTTTCCTGAGGTGGTCTTCATGCTCCTCTTCACTAGCAGAGTATACGAGAATGTCGTCAAGAAACACAACGACAAACTGGTCTAAGTATGGTATAAAGATGCGATTCATCAAATCCATGAATATTGCTGGAGCATTGGTCAAACCAAACGGCATTACTAAGAACTCATAATGCCCATACTTCGACCTGAATGCTGTCTTGGGAATATCTTCCTTCCGAACCCTCACCTGATGATACCCTGAACGAAGATCTATCTTGGAGAAAACTCTAGCTTTGCTCAACTGATCAAATAAGTCGTCGATCCTGGGTAATGGGTACTTGTTCTTCACTGTTGCCGCGTTAAGCGTCCTGTAGTCAATGTACAATCTGGATGACCCATCCTTCTTCCCCACAAGTACCACTGGTGCTGCCCATGGTGACACGCTAGCTTGGATGAACTTCTTCTCCTTCAGTTCCTCTATGTGCTGATATACCTTGGCCTGCTCTGAATCCGTCATTCTGTAAACTCGATCTGATATCGGTTTAGTTCCTGGTGCCAATTCTATACTGAACTCAATATCTCTAATCGGTGGTAGACCTGGAAGTTCTTCAGAAAATACGTCTAAAAATTCTTCAACTACCTTCGAAATCTGAACTTCTTCCATTGTCGCTATTACTCCCTGCTCTTGCTGAGTTGCCTCTGATCTGACTAAGATGAACCGCTCTATGCCTGGAATATCAAAAGATACACTCCCTCTACGACAATCTATTGTCGTATGACTGTCTTTCAGCCAGTCCATGCCTAAGATAATGTCAAAATTTCCAACAGAAAATTCTATCAACCGGGCAGGTAAAGAATGCCCGCAAACTACAATGCTACATGCTAAACTGACTCTACTAACTCCCACGAGCCCATTACCAGTGAGTATATTCAACCTCCCTGGCAATGCCTCGAACTCCACTCCTAGTCGTGTCGCAAATTATGCAGATATAAATGAATGGGATGCTCCCGAATCAAACAATGCTACTGCGGGATATGAGGCGACGAGAATGTTATCTGCCACAACATCTCCCGATGCCAATGCCTCCTCCAAGGACAGAGTGAATGCTTGCCCTCGACCTCCTTGCTGGTTTCCATGCTGCGGCCTAGCCTGATGTTGTTGCTGGCCCCTTCCTTGATGATGCTGGGGTGGTCTATGCTGGTGTTGCTGTATCGGCGGCCCCTGCTGCCGAAACATCTGAGCCTGTGGCATAAACGGACGATGTGCCAACGGCCTTACTGCCACTGCTGGTCCTCGATACTGCCCTGCCCCTGGTGCTGGCAGAGCAGGAAACTGCTGCCCTGGTCCTCCTGACCTCGAATTCATGGGATATGTGGTAACCCGATGATCTGGATTTCCACATATCAGACACAGTCCATTCAATGTCCGACACACATCTCTAGTGTGCCCCATCTTCCCACAATAAGTGCAGCCCGCCGGGGGTTGCTGGTTCTTCCTCTGTTGCTGTTGCTGCTACCTGGGTGGTGGTGTTGGTCCTCGTATCGCCACATCGTGGATACGAATGCCAAGGGATGGTGCTGTTGTTCGGGGCGCTGCTCCCCCTCCTCCTTCAATCTGACTGTAGTATCTCTTCTGACCTCCAGTCCTTGCCGCAAGCCTCTGAATGGTGATCTGATGCCTTCGAGTTGCCGTCAATACTTAATCAAAAGTTTGGTAATTGTACCCCTCTATCAATTGCAAGAGTTCAAGATGAAACTCTTGCTGAAACCTCATGGCCCTCTGGCTCTCTGTTGCTACCATCTATGGGGTGAATCTACTCAATCTGCAGAACTCCGCTGCATAAGCATCTACAGTCTTGCCGGCCTGCCTGAGGTTGATAAACTTCTGTTGTAGCTCAAACCGTGCCACAACTCCATAGTACTTGGTCCTGAATCTGGCAGTAAAATCGTCCCAAGCCACAGGACGTCTGATGCCTACTTCCTCTGATTCCCACCAATCACGTGCGAGATCCTGAAGTAACAACTTTACTAGATCTACACGTTCTTCTGCCGGTACCTTAGCTGCTGTCAGAATAGCCTCAATATCCTTAAGCCATGCATCTGCTGAGATGGCATCCTCCGTGCCCTCGAAACGGCGGAGGTTGTACTTGCAAAACCTGGCTGATGCTCCTGAATCAGTCCTCACTCCTCTTTCCAAAGCAGTCTGCAATCCTTGGTTGAGCAACACATTCTGCTCTTGTAGCTGAGTGTGCATGCGTTGCTGGGCCAACATCTGATGTTGCTGAGTAGCCATCATTCCTCTCATGATCTCCAGAAGGGCTGGTGTGTCCACTTGGGTAGGTGGAACTGTTGGTGGTGGTGGAACATCCGGATACTACGATCCAGCTGCTGCTTCCACTATCACTTCTTCCTGGGTAGCCTCCTGAGGTGAGACTGGCCCTTGTTGCTGACCAACAGGGTCAGGTTGCCCATGTTGCCCCTGCTGTTGTCCAGCTCTGACCGATGCGGACGAAGTGCCCCTAAGAAAAGGGACAAGAGAACAATCAAACAACCGGACATGAAGGATCAATGAAGTCAAAGGATACCGGAATGTCAAGCAAGGGTTGAGAATAACGAATCATGAGATCAAGGGGAAAACACGTATGATTGAGACATCCTATAAATCAAAACACCCCACAAGTCTGAAATCAGACCTGCATGGGCCACCACTAAAACCTTGTCACGCCCCAGAACCAGAATACTGGAGAGCGGGGGAATGACTCAGCCAGCTACGTATTACGGGTAGATGAATACCGTATAATACGATCAATGCTGTCTAACCAGACGAGGGGGTGCATACTACATGAAAGTCTTACTATGGTCACTTCACATCTATTGTCTCAATCATTCAAACAAGAAGCAAAAATAGAGAACATGTGAGAATAAACAGTAAGGCGTCCCAAACGCTCAGTCAAAATGTTCTTGAGATCTGGCTTTATAAAACATAGCCAGATGGTATAGTAATATATACACAATTGTTATCAGCTGCAGTCTGACTTTAGTTACAATTATGTAAAAGTAAGTGCAAGACAATCCGACTAACATGTCGGTGCCAAACGGCTAAGTATAAAGTAAATAAGCAAAACGAGTGGTGAAGTAAGGAACCCACTCGAGTCCTCTTGCGATCATTTCCCTAGTATTGACCATCTTGGAGGTAGAAGTAAGCTGGATCCTCGGGGACCGGCTCTAATTCTGGCCATGCAAAACCAGAGAGGTTAGACCTCTAATAGCAAGTACCACAAGGGAGCACGATATGAAGGATTAAACCAGTAAGTAAGAGAATATAATAATAGATCTCTGCTTTCCACTAGGATTCACATAACATCACGACACTTCGAACCAACCTCCCAACCAAACAAGGACAGAAGTTGGCCCGTCATGTCCTGACATTCTGATCATCTCAGTTAGGCAACAGAGTAGGTACAGTACACAAACAAATCATCTTGAACGGCCAATCAACTACTACGGCTTGCTATTGTGAGTCCCAAATTATCCTGGAATTATGCAAATAGGGATTCCTCAGTTCTTACTATGTGCGAGCAAGGCTAGTCTATCCAGTCAATCAATTGTGCCAATTATGTAATTAGACGAGTCCCAGCGGGACGCCCGCCGTTAATATAGCATGTACAATAATATAAGCAGATACCGTTCCCTGTCCGTGTGACAGATTTACAGTATCTGTGGGAACCAGCCGGCCCGTCGGGTACTACTAGTCCCAAGGGGGCTGCCATGTAAGAACTCGAGAATCCATTCTCTCCATGCCATCATTATTTTATTTAACTTAATAGTCTCTACGTTAAGCGAAATCCCATGCCGTGGATCATGGTCATTCAAATGAGTACATTTGTACGGGGTACGATATGCGCAACTCTACAACGATACCCGTGCGGCTAGGTTGTAGGTCTTACATAGCGTAATGCAACAATCAAGTCTAACCACGGAGTAATCATGCCTTGACCATAAAGTACACATGCTGTTTTTGTAAGATAAATAAATAACTAAATAAATAATTTGAAACCTGTATGTGCCTGTATGCCAATATTCGGGATCGGCTAATCGATTGCAATAGTTCATTACATGAACGTGTCTCATTCATTCAATTCAATAAGACGACTAGCCAGTCTCTTAGTTCCAACTAGGAACGCATGATCAATTATTAATCAATGTCACAATCATTATCAATGGTGACAAGGCATAAAAGTCAATTAGTATTACATGGGGTCGAGCCTATAACTCCTCAGAGTTAAGTTCTAGTCATACTGGGTATCCATAAACCAATCAAGACACAAGGCGCATTCCACATAACAATATGTATTAACAATATTAACATATCATAATTTTATCAAGTTCATGCCAAAAGGCGTAAGGATATAATAGAAGAATTATCATGCCATCATTCAATGAATAAGTTATAGAGCAAATAGTAACACCCAGGTTAGAAAGTCACGCCAACAAGTCATGCCAAGTCTAGTAGGAGTGAGCGTGAAAAGTGATTCACGTTGGCACGCACAGTGTGAGCGTGAAAAAGTGAGCGTGGAAAATGAGCGTGGAAAATGGGCGTGAAAGTAAGCGTGGAAAAGTGATAAGAAATTTACGCACGCATGCAAAGATGGTGCGTAACTCAAAATTCACGCTGACATGCAAGGGCGTGTGCGTGACTAAAAATTCACGCAAACACGTAAAGACATGTGCGTGACTGAAAATTCACGCACTCATGCAAAGATGTGTGCGTAACTAAAAATTCACGCACGCTCGTCAAGACGTGAGCGTGACTGAAAATACACGCACGCACGTAAGAACGTGTGCGTGACTAAAAATTCACGCACTCGTGCAAGAACGTGAGCGTGACTAAAATTCACGCAGACACGTAATAACGTGAGCGTGACTCAAAATTCACGCAGACACGTAATAACGTGAGCATGACTCAAAATTCATGCAGACACGTAATAACGTGAACATGACTCAAAATTCACGCAGACACGTAATAACGTGAGCGTGACTCAAAATACACGCAGACACGTAAGAACGTGTGCGTGACTGAAAATACACGCAGACACGTAAGAACGTGTGCATGACTGAAAATACACGCAGACACGTAAGAACGTGTGTGTGACTCAGGAACCTTCGTCCCAAGCCAGAAATGAAGTTCCCATGGTTCAGAACCCATGGACAACCGAGAATACACGCCAAGTTGGGAGATCAAAACCCATGGTCAACCGAAAACACAAAAACTTAGATCTGGGAGAAACAAGCCAACGAAATCAAAAATACTAAGTAGTAAACTCTCTCAGGATCATGAGAGGAAGAATAATGAACCATAAAAATGGTTCTCCAAGCAAGAAGCAAGATTGCACTTGCCTGCTGCTACTGCTGGTAGGTGGAGAAGTGATGAGAGGAAGAAGAAGAAGTAATGGTGAAGAATGAAAGTTATGAGGAGAGAGAATGAGATGGAAGCTTTAAATATGGAAGGGTGGTAGGTGGGGTTATTGGGTCGGGTTTGTTCGGATCCAACCAAGGCAACCCGAAAGCAAAGCAGAGAGGTTAAAAGCAGAGAATAAAATACAAGAAAAATACAGATAATAAAATTGCAGGAAATTAATTAACATGAAAATTAAAGAGCAGATAATTAATTAACATAAAATTAAAGGAATTTAAATACAGGATAATACATGATAAATACTAAATAAATATACATGAATTGCACATGTATAAAAATACGTATTCTGGGAACGGGGAGTGACAAGTACGCCAGTGTACCATTCTGTTCCCGGTCCATTACCGGGACAGGGCAGTTCCAGCAGGTTGGTGACTCCTCCCTCGTCGTCCAGCATTCCTCCCGCGTCCAGCATTCCTCCTGCCGACGGCTCCATGGGGAGAGCCGACGTCGAGCATATGGAGGACGGCGATCAGACTGATCCTGGTCAGGCAGAAGGTGAGAGCGACCCTCCATGCGCTCTCCCGGACGAGACGCGTATGGAGATTTGGACGGACGGGCCTACGAAGTAAGTTAATTAGTTAATATATATTCTCAAATGATTATATGTACATATATATTCATGAAATTTATTATTGTATAGATATCAGCCTCCTGCAGTACAGAGACAGCTGGGGTTATTTCTGAGGTAGGACTATGGTGGGCCTTGGATTAACTACTCAGATGCTCCGGCGGATAGGAAGTCCTTTTGGTTGGCCCACTTCAAGGTAAAAAAATTGTTTATTTTTAAATTTTAATAATTATTTGTGTATATTATACAACTCTTTCTATTTTACTTCTTGTAGAGGACCTATTTCTATCCACCACACCGGGCGACGGAGATCGAGGCCTAATTTTTTGTCGTCGCAGGCAAGCTCATCCGTGATGTGATCCACGACCAAAAGTCTTGTGATCGCTCCGGAAAGCCGATCCATGGTTGGATCACGCCAGAGCAGTGGACTGCGATGAAGGCTAGATTCGGCGAGGTCAGGTACCAGGAGCGGTCTGACAAGGCCAAGGTGGCGCGGTCGAGCGCCAGTAAGTGGTGTGGTGGCTCGATTCCTATGACGGAACATTTTTGTCGTCTGGTATATTTTCTATGATGGACACTATTTTATATATAGTTGGATAGAATGTTTAATACTAATAATAGATAATATATTTTAACAGGTAAAAAAAGGTGAGGACCCCAACATGGTGACCGTCTTCCTGGTCACCCATCGAAGGGCTGGAGAGTTCATTGACGAGAGGGCGACGCAGGCATATATGTACGTTCTATTGTTTATATTAATTTACTATAATTTAGAAAACAGGAAAATATATATCAATATAGACTTTAGCAAACACTTAGACGTTAGCAAACATTGTTATAGGCCGAGTTTCTTCGGCTACAAGAGGAGGCGGCTGCTGCTGCTAGTGCGCCAGCAGAGAGAGGGGCTAGTACTTCCTCCCAGTCGCCTACAGCTCCATCGCCGGACGACCTCTGGATGACCGTTGTTGGTGGTCTTCAGAAGGGTACGTACTACGGTACGGGATCCTACGACGCCTATTTGGCTTCAGAGTCATCCCGGGCCCCCTCTGTCAGTGTGCAGTCTCCAGCTTCGCAGGCGTCATCACGAGCTCAGGATATTGGTCGTCAGATCGACGAGCTGCGTCACGAATTGCAGCAGCAGATTTCTGATCACCATACCACAGAGTGACGATCCGACGATCCGATGATCACCGGACGATTTGATGCGGTCGAGTGCAGTATACAGGAGCTGATGAGTCTGCAGCAGGCTACAGTTGCCAGCTTGCACACGCTCACCGAGTCTACGGAGTGCACAGAGCGTAGACAGGTCGAGCTGGAGGGATCGCAGAGGACCATGTCTGCCTCACTCACTCAGATACATACTTCGATTGAGGAGAGTTCTCAGAGGATGGTGAGTACCCTTGCTGCACATGCTGAGCGACTGCGAGAGCTGGAGCAGATACGTCCTTCCCATCCATCGACGGTGTCGACTCCAGACGTTGCACTGCCTCCTACTTCCCCTATGGTGCAGCTCACACAGGAGCAGTATGAGTACATGCTATCTCAGATGCGCATCAGGGATCCTCAGTGATCCAGTAGATTTTTTTATCATCTTTGTATGTATTGGCCCTATGGGCCCATTGATCATTGGTACACTAATTTTCACTCTTATTTGACTCTGTTGGACATATATATTTGTTGGACATGTATGTTTGTGATATTTACTTTGTTGGTATTTTTATTGAGTACATGTATGATATTTACTTGTAGACTGTTATGATGGTAGTCTGTTATGATGGGAGACTGTTATTCATCTATTAGTTGTAGACTGTTATGATGGGAGACTGTTAATTATGATGATATCTGCAACGGGGATGACAAATATACCTACGTTGGGTTATAAGCGATGATCTGATATACAAAGGAGGTGTTGCCCAAATTTAAAAAAATATAATGTGTATTTTTGTGATGATGTGTGTCTGTGTTTACAGTGTATGTGAAATGCAGTGTTCGAAACCATCGATTTCGATTACTGTTGTATGTTTTATCTTAGACAGAAAGAGCAACAGTTCAGGGTGTACTTCTGAGAGCTTCATTTTCACATCATTCACTTTCTCGGGACGTCATAAAGGATCCCGAGAAGGTGAAAGACGTGAAGAGGAAGCTCTGAGAAGTGTACCATGAACTGTTGCTCTTTCTATCCAAGATAAAATATAGAACAGTAAGCGAAACTGTCGATGGTTCGAACACTGCACTTCACACACACTGTAAACACAGACACACAGCATAACAAAAATACACATTATATTTTTTAAATTTTTTTTATAATATCTACGACGTATAGCGACGGTCTGCGACGTATAACGACGTATCCTGACGTCGCTAATTAACACCGTTACGTCATTATCCGTCGCTGTCACGCCCCAATTCCGTAGAATCGATAGACGTCCCCCGGGCGTGATGCCGTGCAAGCCTAAGTTGCGCTCGCACAAGGCATAGTCATAAGGTTATCCGAAACACAACAACAAAAGAATGCGCAGAGTAAATTGAACACACATTATAGAGAAGGAAATTTAAGCTTTATTGATAATGAACATCATTTTTACAGACTCGATACAAGGGCGTCGCGCGGACTTTTTACAAACTAACTCCATTACAAAATGAACGTCGATGAGATAGCCATTCCATACATTCATCCCTTGTTTATACAACCAAAATTACAAAACCACCTGGGATGGTAGGAAGTCGCTCCATCTGTCTTCGATCTTCAACAGCGGAGTCTTCTAAGGTTTGATCCAAGCTTCGATGCACGGACGAAGCTTCAAAACACACGAGCGTTGCCTCCCTTCACATAGCACGCTCCTCCCGATCTATCGCACCTGTAGAGAGAGCGAGGATCAGTACAATCAACATGTACTGGCGAGTGGCTAATTAATTTTCAGGCTCTCATTTGGTTCAAGAATTTAGATAAAATTATACAACTGGCTTTTAATGGTCTTTCTAGCCATCCTAGATATTTTTATAAGAAGCATTAAGTTACACCAAGATTTCCTCCGGCAGAGCGCGCCGTGCGACATAAAACTTACCATCACTTTCCCTGTTAGTTGATAACGATTTATATCAAGTATTTGATATGGAGGTCACTAGCATTAACTAGCCATCTTGGACATAGTCTAGTAATACGGGACCCTTGCAACGCAAGTAGCGAGCTCCGATGCAAGTTCCCGTCTTACCGATTGCCTATTACCCAGCTCGGCTATAACCTGTTTCTTCCTAGGCCGAGTCGGTCCCGTGGCCCCGGGTTGCCGCTCGAAGAAACCATCGCCCTTGTCGACAAGTTGTCCATGACCGTGATAGGTTAACAAGGTGTAATTTAGGGTACCGTTGGGGCTTGTTACATAGTCGATTCACTTACTTTGTTGTTTTGCTGGCCTAAAATAATTCTATCTCTTTTCAACACAACACATTTCTTTTCTCTTCTTGCACATAGGACTTGTATTCTTCAAACGAATCATTCGGTTTCGATATCATTACCCAAGTTCTCATTTTGAAATAGAGGGTCGAGGCGAAGGAGGTCAGCCACTCACCTTGAGTTTTTACTTGAGACGAGAGACTGGTTGGCCGCGCTAGACGTCGCCTACGCGATCACCTGAAATCGCACAAGCAACCGATTAGAACACTGTATTAGGCAAGAAATTTGATAGGAAATGCGAGTTCGAAACGTAAGCCATGAAAACCATCGAAAATATTCACAAAAATGCATTCAGAAAACCAAAGCCAAAACCAACGCAAGCGGCATAAAAAACAGAGCAACGGGAGGTCTCTCCCGACTCAGCCGCAGAGTCAATCCTCGAGGCGCTACCCGCTGAATATGGGATTTGGTTCCGAAGAAGCCATTCCATAACGTGGAATGGATCTTAATTCAACCGTTTCCGTTCGATCGATTCGATGATCCCGACCTATCGGTCCCGACCGAGTCGATAGCGACAGTGTTCCTTTCTCGCGCACCCCGTGGACAAAGAACGGGGCACGATGTAGGGACGGGGCACTACAGTCGCAGTCCGTCGCTCAGTAGCTGACGTGGCAGAGAATTGACGTCGCTAATTGGTTGTTGTACGTCGCTACACTGCTGACGTGGCAGGCATGCCATGTCATCACATAAAAAGAAATAACGTCGCTAAGTAGTCGCACTACGTCGCTAATTTGGCGACGTACAATTTCGTCGCCCTCCGTCGCTAATTTTGCGACGACCCAGCGACATTGTGTTGACGTCGCAAACAGCGACGGAGGGCGACGAATTTGTCATCTGTGACTAGATTTTTTGTGACCTTCATGTTTCGTCGCTAAAGTCGTCGCTAATTACGATTAGCGACGTATTTTCCTTAATTAGCGACGTATCCTGACGTCGCTAATTTACCTTATTTTAGTAGTGACTGTGCAGTCGAAGCAACGTTCTGCCACATTGGCTTCTTGCTACTGCGACTGCATAGACCACGAAGAGCACGATCTTTGACAGTTGTCAAAAAGTTGTCTCGATCTCCGTAACATTCTCCACATTCTCTATGCCTTGACATGTCAGACTGTCACATCATTAAGCTACACAGGAAGCAAAGTTCGTATGAGACGAAGCTTGCATGAGACGAAGCTTGCAGAAAAGTTGTCTCGATCTCCGTAACATTCTTCACGTTCTCTATGCCTTGACATGCCAGACTGTCAGATCATTAAGCTACACAGAAAACAAGCTTCATAGGAAACACAACTCGCAAGAAGAGCACTTTGCAGGAAGACAAATTTGTAGAAAGCACAGTTCATCACTCGTAGCCACGTGGTTTCCTGTGGGGGTGACTGCACATTATACGACAGTCGTGATCTGACAATTGACAATCCATTTCGAATTCTGTGAGATTGAATTCTTTATGCTCTATCGCCTCTTATTATGCACAAGCGGTGCAATTAATGTGATTAGACATTCTGTGAGATTGAAAATATTTTAAATATAATTGGTTGATAATTTAATTAGGATTTGTTAAAGATATATTTTTAGAATTTTGGATATTTATTTAGTTAGATAATACAATGTGTATCTAGTTTAAATTTAATTTAAATATTGAATATATTTTAGAATTTGTTATATGTTAAGGTAAGTAGAAGGATTTTAGATTTTTCTCCCCCTTATTATTTGCGTTATAATATCCACACGTGGTGGTTAGATTTTTTTTTTGAACTTGTTGAATTTGGACGGGTCATTTTTGAACCGTTTCCGAGCAGCATTAGAGCATAGAAGAGATGTTTTTAGTCGTGATTTTAGTTTTTCCTTTTCTTTTTAATATTTATGTGATTTGAAGTTAAATTAACCGAATAATTAATACCCGTTCCCTGTTGCTAGCTAGCTACTGTAAGTTGGTTTTGCAAATTAAGGCTCACTGATTTTATATCATCATATTAGTCACAATTTAAAGAGATACCAACTTAATGTATGTGTATATCATAGGATACATCTTCTGATCGTATTAAATGTCGTTTGTCTGTCGCCGCTCAAAAGGGCCGGCCAGATCCTAATAATAACGATCATGAAGTTTCAAACTAAACTAAGAGCATCTCCAACCCTATTGTCTTGTTAAGTGTTGTGAGTCTTAGGTGGCTCCTATGTGGCATGAGCCACAAGACAATGTCTTGTTTATGTGGCAAAATTTATTTCAAAAGACAATGAGATAGAAAAACTCTCTCCAATGCAAAAGTATTGAGAAGACAATAAAAAGTATTTTTACCAACTTCCAAGACAACTTTTAAGACAACTACTCATCTTCTTTCTTTTTTCTAATATTTTTTATTCATAATTGATGACATGGAAGAGAAGACATTGTCAAGTGCATTGTCTAGAACAAGACAATCAACTTCACAATATCTTCTTTAATATTTGCCACATAAGCTTCACAATTGACTTGACAATTGCATTGGAGAAGAACTTTTGAATAAAATTTTATCATTCCTATGTGGCATTAACTTTTTTCCAAAGTCACAATAGGGTTGGAGATGCTCTAAGGCATGTACGTAAATTATAGGATTTTTTTTTTTTTTTTTTTTTTTGCAAAGAAACAATTTATTGAATGCAAAAGGGAGCTGAGAGGCTCCAAATGGCGCTAGGGACGAACCCGAGCAACCAACAAAATGGCGCTGGGGACTAACCCAGGCGGCCTACAAAATTGTGGGGACACAACACCCACCCAAGCTAAAAGCAGCCGCCGCTCCAAGTGGAGCACAAAATGGCGTTGGGTAGAGACCCAAGCGACCAAACAAAAACAAATGTGGGGCCACAAGCACCCACGAAATCAAAAATTGCAGCAGCAAGAATTGTTGCTGGATACAATTCCAAGGGTCAACAAAAATGGGAGGGACCATCCCCACCCACATGCTAAAAATAACATCCAGCACTAGTGCACCAATTATGACCAGCAGTATCTAAGTTCTGATGTCGCGGTTGATAGCCTTCCGCACCGATTCAGGGAGCTCTATGGTGTGGGAGGAGCTCTTATTTTCTTTGAAAGAAATAGCCAAAGTCAGTAGAGCTTTTGCCGCGCCATTATCTCCACTCGGTGAATTAGTCCAAATGCAGTCCGTTGGCAGTAAGGATTTGATCTTCCCGATTTTGTAAGTGTAGTTCCACGGAATTTTTGATTTACCAGAGCAGATATCCTTGACTGAAGAATTGTGGAGCTCAATATCTTTGATTTGGAAGTTTTGGACTTTAGCCATCAGAAGAGCCTTAAGGAGGAAGTCGATGTCCGCGCGGTTTTGATCACCATTGTCGACATAAGCTGTGAATGCGAATCCCATGGTGCATGTAGTATCACGTATAATACCCCCACCGGCCGAATGAGTGTTGCCGTTGGATGTAGCCATGTTGAGCTTCATCCCTGTCTTTGGCGGATCCCAGCCAAGTATGGAGCTGCTGCTACCACTCGTTTGGTGGGCAAGTTGAGACCCCTCCTTATCCGCCTTCATTCTGTGAGCTCTCAAAACCTGTTGCCAAAAGTAGTTAACACGCACAATAATATATTGGTGATTAATCTTACCTTTGTCGAAAATGATCGCGTTCCTCTGTTTCCAAATCTCCCATAGGCAAGAACTATATACTATATTTCTACTGATGTCATCAGATTTTTGAGTGGAAGTATTCCGAAGCCAGTTCTCCCCAAGTTGATTGAGAGTTTCTGATTTGTTGGTAATTTGAAGCGCTTTAGCAAAATGCACCCAAACGGCCGTCGTCGTCTCGCTATTGACAAATAAATGATCAATCGTTTCTTGTGATGATTCGATGCAGCATACACATTTTGAGGCGATTTTGAAACCCAATTTCCAGAGGCGTGTATCCACCGGAATCGCATTGTGTTCCAACCGCCATAGGAAGGCTCCAAGGCGCCCAACAACGCTTAGCATGCAAAGCGTGCATCACCTGTTTAAGTGATCGAATCCCCAGTCCCCCTTCTTCCGTCGGACGACACAGTTTATCCCAAGCAATCCATTTCCTACGACGTTGGTCCTTGGTGTTCCAAAGAAAGTTTGCCATGATTCTTTCAAGAGTTTGGAACAACTTTGACGGAGCTTTCACAACCGATAGGGAGTGTATCGGGAGAGCCGTGAGCACACTCCTGAGAAGAGTGATTTTGCCTCCGAAGGATAGGAGTCGCCCTTTCCAACCCGAAATTTTCTTTTCAAATTTGTTGGTGAGCTCCTGGAAGTATATCGCCTTGGCTTTCCCCTTGAATAAGGGGACACCTAAATAGTGAATCGGAAGAGGGGTTCTGATAAAGCCCGTGTATGTAGCAATAGCCTCCGCCTGCATAGACATATGAATTTTTTGTGAAGCAATAAGAGAAGATTTGGAAAAGTTTATGAGCTGACCCGATATTACGATATAAGTCTTCAACGTGTCCATCAGGCAGCCGATACTATCCATCCCGCCATTGAGAAAAATTATGCTGTCGTCCGCATAAAATAAATGAGATATTTTAAGGCAGTCTTTCCTCCCCGAGAAGAACTTTATCCGCCGGAGAAGAGTCAAATTAGATATCTTCCTACTCAAGGCATCATGTGCGATAATAAAAAGCGTCGGGGATAATGTGTCCCCCTGTCGAAGCCCCCTGGATGAGCGAAAGAATCCACCGGTGCATTTGTTAATCGATAATGAGTACCAACAATTAGAAATTGTCCGGTAAATCATATCAACCCAAGTGTGGTTAAAGCCGAGTTTATAAAGAACTTTCAATAAGAACCTCCAATTAACCCTGTCGTACGCCTTCGACATGTCAAGCTTTATCGCCACATTGCCTCCCATAATTTTGTTGTCAATGGCGCTAATGATCTCATGAGCAAGACTGATATTTTCATGTATGCTCCTCCCTTTCACGAATCCCGATTGCTCCCTAGTTATTATCATAGGAAGCACAATGGACAGTCTCTCCGCAAGCACCTTCGTAATGATTATGTTGGCCAAATTACTCAGACTTATGGGTCTGAACTCTTGGCAAGATGTCGGTTTGTGGATTTTGGGGAATAGAACAATGTTGGCTGCCGTAATCCCCTGTGGAATCTCGATTCCTCGGAAGAAATCCACAACCGAGGCGAGGACGTCCTTCTTGATAATAGTCCAGCAGCTAGTATAAAAATATGCCGTAAAGCCATCCGGACCCGGAGCGCTTCTCGGGTTGAGAGAGTGAATAACCTTTTCGATCTCCTCCTCGGTAGGTATTGCCGTGAGAGCAATATTTTGCTCTTCAGTAATAATGCTGGGGATGCATTCGAGGAACGAGTCTGGGTTGTCCATGCGTTTTCCTGAAAGAAGTTAGAAAAATGATCTATAGCACGTTGTAAAAATACCTCATCCTTCAGAATATTTCCGTCGTTGTCAAACATCTTCGTTCTATTGCTGCCGGCGGTTCTTTCTTTGATGACCGCATGGTAGAAGTTTGAATTACGGTCGCCGTCTTTTATCCAGGTAATCCGAGCTTGATCCTGTAATAGCATTTCTTCATGGCCGATCCAGGTTTGTAGATGGGTTTTGGCTTCTTCAATTTGAATACAAGTGTCTCTACTCCAAGTGTTCTGTAATTCCGTCTCCAATCTGTCAATAACCTGTTGATGTTGACGGATTTTGCTGCGAATGTCCCCAAACACTTTCCAATTCCAGTCTCTAAGAGCCGTCCGTAATCTTTTCAGCTTTAAGTGAAGAACCATCATTGGTTGGCCCGGACACGGCAGGTTCCAGTTGTCTTTAACAAAATCCGAGAAAGCCGGATGCTTACACCACATCCTTTGAAATTTGAACGGAGTTGCTTTCTTCATGCATTTAGCGGAAGATATCAGAATAGGGGAGTGGTCCGAATGGATACGCGAAAGATGATAAACCGATAATGCCGGCCTGTTGATCAAATAGTTGGTATCCAGAAGAACTCTATCCAGCCTCTCCCAAGTATTAGGTTTGTTCAATAAACCATTGCACCAAGTGAATGGGGTTGTTGTTGGCGTCTCTTTGACGTCTAGTTTTCATTTGGTTAGTAGGTTGGTTGTCCTTCATCGCCTTTTTGTCTTTGGCACCTGCAGGAGTTTCTCTAGCGCCGCGTTTCCCAATATTCGTCATCTTCACCTGATTCTTGGAGGTGACAGTAGCAGAGCCCTTGGGGGGAGCCTCATTCACAACCTGTTTGTCCTTTCTTTGTGTTTTCATTCCCAGATTCCCTCCTGATGTGTTAGCCGCACCTTCGTCTTCATCGTTTATCGGTTCGCTGGGAGGAGTGTCAGTATCCAGCATAGAGTATCCGGGTGTCTTCCCTTTCTTAGTCCGCCTCACTTCCGCATCCTGTATGATTTGGTTGATACTTCTAGCATTTTGTTCTTGCGCAAAGGATGAATCGCTCGCCGACTCCGTGTCGATCTTATCAATAGAGGTTGGTTCAGCATGGCTGCATTCTTCCCTGTCCGACACGAGATCCAGATCCTCGCTCGAAGTATCGTGCTCTATCTCCTCCGTGTAGGTGGGGTCGAGTTTGCTGTCTTCGTCCGATACTTTAGATGCCGACCCCCCTGTAGTTCCCATAGAGTTCTGCATCGAGTGTTCTTCGTTTGATTTTTGACAGATTGGCCGAGATTCGTTGTCCTCCACTGCCCGATCACGATTATCACCTTCTACAGCCACCTGAGTCTCTTTGCTAATTTCTGCCTCACCTGTTTCCTCCTCTATAAGAGATTGAAATTTATTAGAAATCTTAATGGGTGATGTACCTGTGTTGGTATCCGGACGTTTGAAAATGTGTGTGTTGGTTCGGCATTCCCAGGATCGAATCCGTATTCCCAATAACGGGAGGTGGCTGAGACTTGTGATTAGTATTCCCTTCTTTGCCTGCAGCTTGGTTAGTTCGCGATTTCCTTCGTAATTCAGGATTAGCTTTGAAACAGTATCTCATATTGTGTCCCCGAAGGTGGCAATGTTTGCAATAAAGAACACTATTATCGTAAACGACTTGTTGAATATGGACTTTGCTGCCTATAGTAACATTTATACTATTGGGTAGTTCTTTAGAAATATCCAATTCCAAGCAAATCTTGATATAATTAGCCTTAGTAAATTTTCTAGTTTCCTCGGACAGAGTAAGAAATTTTCCGAAAGAATTGGCAATTCTTTTGATAGCCGAGGGGACGAACAATTCCAGCGGGGGATTTGGGAACGTAACCCAAATTGAGGCAACTGAAGAATCTCCCTTAAGATTAAATTCAGGTGTCCATTTTAAAATTTTGACCGGGTAGTTATCTATCCTCATCAATTTTTTTGTCCAGGCTATATTATGATCCTCGGCACTAGAGAGGTGGAGAACGATATGTCTAGCATCCATCGGAAAAACTGTATAGCTCTCCGAAAGACCCCATCTGGCGACACACTCTTGGACTCGAGAAAGTTTCGGACATCCCGACGTAAATTTGAAAATAAGAGTATGTTGGAAAGGCGTAGCAAGAGATATCCCTTCCTGTGAAGTAAAGAATATATTGATTTCCTGGCCTTCCTCCCAGTTCGTGTCATTGGGGTTAACCAAGTGCACATCTTGCACAATGTCACTCGTGTCCCTAGCTCTATCCGGTCGAACCATATCCGCAAACGTAATTTTGGATAAAATTGGTTCGGGCCTGTGTAGATCCTGATTCGTGATAGTAGGGTCTAACGAAGAGGATTGTTGGTTGTTCGAGATTCTCAACTGATGATTGGGTTGACCCACAGTAGCATGCATATTGATAGAGTGAACATTTTTAGGGAGAGGTGTATCGGAGTTACCAGAGATCGTAGCAGAATTATTCTTCTCCAAAGATTGCCAAGGTGGCACTTCAGGGAAGTCCACGCTAGCAGCCTCTGACCCCACTGGCCGCTGAGTCAAGTCAGGCCCTTTGAATAATAGGCCAGCTGGCATCGTTCCCGATAGATCAACAGTGCCCACCGTGTGTTCTGAAAAGTCAGCTGCTCTTAATATGTTGGGTCCCACACCGACGTGGCCGTCTCCTGTAGCGACAGCCTGGGCTCCAGCAACGGTCGCCAACTCTTCAGGTGACCCCCATGCACGCCTCCCCATGACGTTGCACCTTCCCCGAGGAATCCGCCGGAGCCGGAGGATCCTTCGTCACGGCTGAGGATGAGGACGGGGGGCGGGCCTTAGCCGAGTACGCCTGGAAGTCACCCCTGGTTGAGAGCCCAGACGGCTCTGGGAGATTTGAAGCCTGTCCATCCCCCTCAGCGAATAGGGAGAGTTGTTCCGGCGTCCATGCCGTCGAGGAACGCCTCACCAAAGTCGGAGGGCCCCGCACGACCGCCGGGGACGCAGAGAGAGATGACAAGTCACCTGAACAGTGGACGCCGGAGATAGCCAACGTCGAAGATGGAGCCGCAGCCCCGCCCACGAGGGGGGGATCTCCGTCCATGACTGCCGCCCAGATCAATGAATACTGAAGGCGCCAGAGAATCGCCGGAGGCCCCCCCCCCCCCCCCCCCCCCCCCGCCGAACTCAATGGTACAATTAGTAGCAGTGACGAACTAAGGCATGTACGTAAAGTTATAGGAAATTAAGCATACAACATAGAAGATCTCATAATTAATATCTTGGTTGAATTAATGCATCTTCCTATATTTTTCTTGTTTACTTGGCAATGAAGATATTAGCATGCTATACCTGGTTTCCTAATTAAATATACACAAGGAAAGATTATGTATATATTCCATATATTCCATATTTTTTTTATGTATATATTCCATATATACATGGTTTCCTAATTAAATCTCCCATTAAAGATTTAATATGTATGTATATATTTATATTTTTTTCTTGTTCAATATTTCCTATTAGATTCCATATGTGCATAGTTTTGTTATTGAATCTCAACAGAGGTTTCCTTATTAATATCTCATCTATATATGGGATCAGCTATATCTATCTATATATATGCCTTTGCTGTAATTCTCCTATTACAATTAGTAGCAGTACTACTAATTAACCAACCAATATTCTCTTCTTCTTCGTCTTCTTCTTCCCTACTCCTAATCCAACTAATTGATAATGGGTAGGGGCAAGGTTCAATTGAAGCTGATCGAGAATGAGAGTAAGCGAAAGAAGACCTATAGGACAAGAAAGGAAGGGCTTAAAAAGAAGATCTACGAGCTCTCCACTCTTTGCGACATCGATGCCGCCCTTGTCTGCTTCGACCCCACAGACGGCGGCCAGGTCGACATGTGGCCTAACGACAAACAACGTGTCCAAGACATCTTCACCAGGTACTACAGCAGCAGCAGAAGCAGCGGCCGTGGCGGTGGCAGCCTCAGTGCAGGCACCACTCGTCAAGGCTGCGATCAGCAGCAGCAGCCAGTCGAGCTGGCGGCCTTGTTGGAGTCGAAGCTCAACGCAGTCAGAGAAAGGATTCAGTACTTGCTGATGCAGAAAGAAAAGGAGTCATGTAAAGAGATGGTGACAATGTTAATGGATCATGATCGTTACTCTCACGAGGATCAGCAGCAGACAACGTTCACTAGCTTTGAAAAAGAGATGGACCAAGAATTGGGCGGCAGCAGCAGCAGCAGCACTTGGTCCTGCTACAACAACTTGATCAGTATTCCCGATCATGCCGCCGATGCAGGCCTAGGAGGGCTACTGCAGGATTATGACAAATATTATTATCCCTACCACCACCACCAGCAGCAGCAACTGATGGTCTTCGATCCCGCTCCGCTTGCGGCATCGTCGTTCGACTGGGCCATGGATGGTACCACTAGCTTTGACGACTGGAGTGTCACGGCTACTGATGCAACAACAACAACTGCTGCTGCGACCGACTCTGCTCAACTTCTGCCGCCCCCGTTGGTGCTCGATGCTGAACCCCTTGCAGCACTGGCTCCTCCATTGTTGATGCCTGATAATAATTACCATATGATGATGCATGGAGGAGGTCATGATGATGTTGCTGATGCAGGTACTACTGGGGGCCATGATGGATCATTAATGGACGTCATCAACAATATTGGTTTCGCGCAATCTTCTGATCAGCTGCTACCTGCAACAGCAGATTGGTACTGGTCCATCTAGCTATCTAGCCAATTAATGGACTTATTACATCTTAACTATTAATTATAGACTTACGTACTGATAGCAATTTCTTTACTATTAATTGCAAACTTTACTATGTAGTAGTTATCATATATATTAAGATTAGTCGAGAGCCATCTTTAAATGGTGACTCTAAATTTTGGGAGTAATTCTTCTGTGTGTCGGTGTTGGTTTGTAATGTTTTGTTATGTTACTTCCGTGCCTGTAAGGGAGGTGTTGTGTGGAGAGTAATTCTGTTGTATTTGCAGCAATTTTGTATCCCTGAATGAAAAAAATACATTAAGAAGCTAGTGAGCTGCACTTTTCATGATCACATATATAGATAGGTCCTTTTCTTTCTCTCTCTCTCTCTCTCTCTCTCTTTTAGTGATTCTAAAAGTTATTTGTCTGTGGAATTCAATCATACATTAGCTAAGTTGAGTTGCAGGAGTGGACACACTCATCCTCGAGATACAATGCTCCCTCTCATGACGTCCAACCCCGATAACAAGCTCGTGTGATTACCTTAGCCAATACTCTTTTTGGTTCCAAGCCGGCCGGAAATATCAGTTGATATTCTCTCCAAGCCATTTCAGGTGGATAACAAACTAGTTGACTGGATCAAGTCCAAGTTCTAGATGATGAATCAATGTGTTTGTTTGTAAATTAGTTTGTTCATTGATGACTGTTTTTTTTTTCATTAATGTTTCTCCCTGTGGAAGTGGAAGCGGAAGCATGCATTGTATCAAATTCTTCTCTCAATTCCCTTAATTTTCTTAAGGCTTCTTCCCACGCCATTGTTTTTCTCAAACAAATCTATTTAGGGTTAGGAATATCCTTAAATTAGCTCTACTAAAACTTCATAAAGTCTGGAGCAAATCCTTACATCATAAACATGTTTTAGAGCATTCAAACTGAACCAACAATTTGTTGCATAATATTCAGCAGTCAATAATAATTACGGAATCAATTTAAAGGCCCAAGCACAAATCTGCAGATTTCTTTTCCAAACAGACAACACTAAACAACAATAATTATTAAGATGATCCTCAAAGATAATATGAGTACTGATGGTTTACAGGCAACATCATGTGCCACACACACGGGCATACAAGGAGTCAATTTCAGAGATTCCAAATTTATTTTCTCACCATAAGTTACTTCTGGGCAACCCCAAATCCCTTAAAATAACACAATGAAATAAAAGATTTTGCAAGCACCACCTGTACAAACTCTCTATCCTTGCTATATGTTGTCTGGAGTTCCATCTCAGAGCACAAAAACTCAAGCTCCCCAAGAAGAAAACTTCATGGCAAAACTCCGGTACAAATACTAACACGACAAATAGGCATGGGATATAGGTCCATTTGGAGAGATGAAACTAAGTTACAGCCTACAAGATGGATAAGCATGTCGTAAACAGTTCGCCAGGCCACTATTTCATAGGTGGCAGTGGAACGAACCATGATGCACCATTATTCTCCCATCGAACAAATCAACCAGGTACTGATTCAACAGCGCCACTGTTGCTCCCATTAGCAGTATGCATAGTAACTGGCATTGATCTCTGTGCAAAATCAATCAAAATCTTTCGTTGATTCTCATCTGTATGGGGCAGACTCGACCTCAGTAACTCCACCGGCATCTCCCGGCTTATAGCCCTTGTCAACTCTGGGCCGGCAACAGTGGCAGAAATCGATGCTTTTGAAGCCAACTCCATTACGCTCTCAAATTTACTCACACAGTACTTGGTAAGTAACTTAAAGAAGGCATTGAATGATTCCTGCCACAAATCTCGATTCCGGATGCTACAGTTTGTTGCAGCATGACGGTCAGTGAGAAGATCTGTTGCTCTCTCAAGAACAGATTTAATAATGACAGAGGCACCATCACCAGATGAACTTCCAACTGGGCGTAGTGGTGGCTGCTCCAAAGAACAAACAACTGCAGCAAGGCATGCACTAAGTGCACCCAAACCCATTCCACGAACAGTTGAAGAAACAGCAACCGTGAGATTAACGGTTGTTTTAGCTGCAGCAGAATCGGATGGTAGTTCCCCGAATAGAAATCTCAAATGACGGAATACAGCCATGGAGACAATACGAGCCAAATCGTCGCCAGGAAATAGAAGGCTGAAGTAGCGAGAAAGAAACTTCCGGCCTTTTGGCAGAGAGACGATTCGGAGGAACACAAGATCGTCCTTTGGGGATATGCCAAGACAAAGAGGGTCAACTAGCTGAAGTGATGAAGCTAGCCCTTCTAAGAGGCCCTGCCTTCGTCGCTTTAGTAAGGCCCCACCATCTTGTGGTGGATTGAACTGTAACAATCGGTCGATGTCGTCAACGTCGAGGAGAAGGCAGATACCCTCCTCAATGACAATTCTTGCCGCCATCATAGGCTCCTGCTCAAGTGGCTTCACGGAAGATTTCAGGTTGGGAATTTCACCACTGGAGTCAGATGGCGGATCAACTTCAAGAAGGGGACGGGGCCGCTTGATAGAAGAGAAGGGAAGGCGACCTAGTGCATCCACTTGGAGGTAAGCATGCGGCTCAGAGTTTGCTCGGTTTCGAGATGTTGGGTCCCGAATTAAAGTGGGGCAGAAATGGTGCCTCAGCCTCAAATTCAAGTTGCATGATTTCTTCGCAAGACAGGCCTGGTGATAGTAATCATCAATATATGGGTCATTACTGTGGGTAGCAGCATGCTGAATCCTCAAGATACTGTCAATCTCCTCAGTTGACATGTACTTCGCACGAAACTGTGGCCACCCAGGGTCATCGAAATCCTGTTGGGAAAATCTAGGGTTTTGTCTTCCCCTTTGTAATGGTTTCATTCTATGGTCTCTAAAATCAGCCATTCCAAGCATTGAAGAAGGATGAAGATTGTATATCTGAGACTGCAAGTTCGAGAAATGTGGTAGTGAAGGCTGGACCTGTTGCAATTTAGGATGCATTAATCCATTTGAGTGAAGTAATCCTGGAGGTGGAGCAGCTTGATTCCCCCAATGGTTCAGATTTGGTTGGTGGACATTACTAGGAATGCCTGGATGGCCAATCTGCGGCATACTTCCACCACTATAATGCAGCCCATTCGGAAGTCCAGGTGAAAAGTGAGCCGGGGGAGAAAAAGGTGGGAGGTTTGGTGCAGAGAAAGGAATAGGAAACACACCAGGTGGTGGATAGGAAGTAAATGAGGATCTAGCAACGAGCACCGGTTCAGAAGGGATGCTCTCTTGCTGCTGATGGTGTGGTTGCAGAGGGTATGAGGAGGTTCTATACAGTGGGTTTGAATCGGATGGACCGTCTGGCTGTGATGACCATCGCTTGGCATCATGGGTCTCTTCTGCACCTAATATGTGCTGATTGAACCTGTTTGGGAATTTCGGCTCCTGAACCCAACTTGGAGTTAGAGAACCTGAGGGAAAAAACACCATTTAGAGTCAACATGTATATATGTTGGATAGTTGACATGTATATATGTTGGATAAGTCGGTATGAATTAAGTGTCCAAAAAAGTACACAGAAAATAAGGAACTAAATACTTGGTTGTCGGAACAAAGCATGTAAAACTAGTTTTTCAGAAAACTACCTCCTAAAAAACACAGAACAAAAAAGAACTAATTCCTAATTGTCTGAACCACAGGAGATATCAAAAGCGCTTTCCAAAACATTAAATTTTCTAGGAAGTCTAACAAACAAAAAATATAGCTTCCAATCAAAGCTTTTGTTTGTTCTCCTTCCATTAACTTCCTTATACATTAAGATTAACTAATTCGCTGAGAAATCTAAACTTTGATTCAGCTAGCAAGACTAAGTTCCCCAGGGTTATCTGGTACATGGTCACCTAATTAGCTTTAAAGTTTAAACACGATTAATGCCAATTAGAATCCAAAACTAAAAAACCTAATGTGAGGAGTTAACAAAATATATATATAATTTTCCATTGTTTTGTGCAAATTATTTTTAATGCCCTCCCTCCCCCTCATCCCACAAACTGCCAGTAGTGGCGGAGGAAATGTAACACCTGTCCATGCCAGCGTCAGCAGTCCATTGATACATGTGGCAGCAGCGAACAACAGCCAACATGGCTCTCTTCTCTCTCTATTTGGTCTTCCTCTCTACGTTCATCTGCTGGCAGCTAGAGGGCAAGACCAAAGGGGGAGAGAAAGGGACAGATAAAAATAAATCAATAACTGAGAATACCTTTAAAATTAAATCTACAAAATTTAAATCTTTAAGTTCTTTAAATATTGCTGCTTCCCCAAACTCATACCAATTTTGATAGTACATCACGATTTTATTGCAAATATGTTGCCTTTTGTTAATGGAAAATTGTTTTCCTCCCAATAATGTAAAAATCCAGTCACATTAATTCAACAATATGATACCTACGAAAAATGCCACTTCAAAAAAAGAAAGAAAGAAACGATAATAGTACTTTTTGATGATTTTCCGAAAGTTCTCTACCATTTGTACACTTCTTTTAGGGGGAGTTCAGTAAAAGAAATATTAAATCTTAAAGGATATTATAACTTATTATGCAAACTTATTGGAATTCCAGGAACCTTTAGTGAAAAATAAAGTACCTGCACAAATGTGGCCTAGTTAATAGAAAAAATTGTAGAAGATGAAATATTTTTACAGAATTTAATATATTCTTAACTTTTAGAATTATAATTTACAAGGTTAACTTTGTAGTTCTTTCCTTCAATACATAATATTAAAATTTCTGATCTCTTTTTGAAATTGAAAACATAATCTATGAGTAGGTTTTAGAAAGGAAAAAAAAAGAAAAAAGAAAAGAAAAACAGAGTTCATCATTACCCAAGCCTTCTCCCATCAAAATGGGGTTGGCACTGGAGCATAAGAAAGCCCCATAAAGATTTGACCGGTTTAAGAACGATTGTCGACATGACGTCACCCTCTATGCTTGTGCCAAATTCCTAGACAATGACGCTACCAGCACAAGAAGGCCACGCCATAAAACCTAGACGGCTGGTTGGCAGGTAGGTATACAAATGTATTGGTTATGCAATTTAACCTCATGCAACCAAGGAGTACCGTCTAAATACCAACCTATTGGTTATGCAATTTAAGCTCATGCAACCAAGGAGTACCCTCCAACTTCCAGTAGATTATCAAAAGTCTAGACGAAGAATAAGATGAGATAACTTCCAATTGAGAATTGCATTCATCTCTATGACACAAAGCCTAAGAGTGAAAGGAAAGGAATTCCCATTAAATTTATTTACTAAAATATAAATATTTGTTGTTTCTTTCTTTTTGTTTTTCTATAAGTTCAAATGTCTATTGAATTTAGAACTGAATCTCAAGGTAGTCAAAGGGGCAAGGCGCACTCGAGGCGCAAAGGATCACATATCGTCTAAGGCGCAAGGTGCACTTAAGGTGTGCGTCCGAACGAAGCGAGGCACAAAAAAAAAATAGTAATGCAAAAAAAAACAACTAACATACTAAAACCAACAAAAACATTAAAACATAACCAAGTAAACAAGCAGTACCAATAACAGTCAACAAACTAACAAGAGTTTGTATTCTTTCTACCACACTTTTAGTAAATTTTAGTTTTTTCAGTTCAATTAACCAACTTTGACAATCGTGGAAACGGCTACCTCTGGCTACCTCTCTCCCTCTTGTACGAGATAAGAGTTATCTCTATGTCGCAAAATTTTTGTATAAATATGTTAGATATAATAAAAAAAACCATAAGGCGCGCAAAGGCGCATCTTTTCTTGGTCGTTCCTTGCAGAAAGGCGCACCTTAGGCACGCCTCTGGTGCGCCCGGAGAAAGTGCCTACCTAGTGAGGTGCAAGACGGAACTCTTGTGCCTTTCTGCGAGGCGCGCCTTTGACTACAATGGAACCGATTACACATAAATTCTTCCAGAAAAATATAAGATTTAAAAAGAATTAAGTGAATAATGACAAATATTTATGAAAAGAAGTTAAAAGAAATAAGAAAACAATTATTTGTCGCTTTGTATTTTAGTCGTTAACATTAAAGATAAATTTTCAGAAAAATTTATGTTTCACAATATTCTCTCCCCTTTCCTCCTCTCCATCTATTTTCTTCTCCCTCTCTCCACCCTTTGGTCCCCCTCTCAAAGTCCGACCCAGTGGACCAAAGCCATTCCAGTAAGATATAGGTTTTTGGTTGCTGACGGTTGGATGTGAAGACCAAAGAGGGAGTGGGAGGTAGGACGCGCACACACACACACACACACACACACACACGGAGAGGAAACTGAGTGGACTGTCGTTTGACGTTGTAGGGAAGATCAACGTCATGGGAGTGGGTATGCATGATATCATGTCATTGATGCCTTTAGTGTCAAACAAAAAAATCATCTTTATATGATGAATTTCATAGTATGAAAGATGCAAACAGAGCTATCTTCAATGGATTTATAAGTTGCAGAGACCACCATAATCAACAAGCAGAAAAATTCTTAGGCTAATTTCAATAGAAACTACTCAAGCAGACAATTAGAATACGGAACAAGCTACCTATAATTATTTCGCTGTGAAGCAAATCTTAACGAAGCATGGGCTACCCCAAATTAGAGTACTCACTTTCTCTAGAAAATGATCCCCTAACATCAGCATCTCCTGTGCCCCTTGGTTCGCTGACAGTTCTGTTCAACTGCAAGTGCAAAAGAAATAAATATACTCAGACATCAGAATCAAAGTAAGAAAACGGCAGGACAAGTTGTAAATTTAAAGTTTTAGGCTGAAACTGTGATGGTGGCAACCAAAATTTGAAGAAAATTTTGATCTGTAAAATTACGGGACAATTCGATGAGGGCATACTTCATCCACGTTTCAGCTTATTAATGATCATATGGAATTCAAGCCCCGGTAACACCAAGTTTTGCTTGGGCACCAGAACGTCTTATCTTTCCTTATAATGTCAGACCATAGATGGCAAGAAGCAGCTTCTTTGAAGGTAAGATTTAAGAGTATTTCAGTATACAGAAAGGTAACACCATCCAGTAATCCATAGAGTTACGAAGAAGATGATTTAATGTAACAAGGATTGTCCTCTTCGTTGTGTTATCTAAGGTAACGGGTTTCCGAAACTCAAAAGGTGTTACATTTTCTCATCAACTAAAAAAGTGTAATGGACCAAGGTTATGATGAATAAGGTGTAATGAATTTTAGCAACTCTTCTCAACCTTATGTCAAGTGTAATGTGTTCCAACACGAGGAGGAACATGCAGTCGTTGTAGTCTAATCATCGTCGCCATTCAAGCCTTCTAACATCGAATGGGATCGGTTATAGAGCATAAGAAAAGTCCATAAAAGATTTTATCAAATTTTTATGACCGACTGTAGACATGTCGTCAACCCTGTATACTGGTGTCAAATTCCTAGCAAATGTAGCTATGAATATGAGAGGATCACGACGTAAAACCTAGGTGGCTAGTTGACAGGTAGGTAGTAACTTTTGGATATGCATTTTGAGCTCATGCAAACAAGGAGCATCCAGTGAAATCTAAAAAAAAATTGTCGGTGGCTAGTTGGCTACTGGCTAGGATTAAATAGAGAATCATCCTTCTGATTTCTGATTAGGTTACAAACAACAGAATGGGCAGATCAAGTTTTCAAATTTCAAAAGCTGCGAACTTCTATGCCAAGCAGGAAATGAACTCACTCATATATTTCACTTTTTAAGAGAAATATTTCACTTTCCTTATATAAGTATTAATTAAGCTTCCCTGTGTACACAATACTGAATAGTTATGTTCGCTAAGAGTTTATCAGAGATGATGATGTCATTCCCACTTTTTAATTTGAAATACCAATTACAGATAAAACTATCTTCTCGCTAATAGAAGAAATTCTACCACAGATGTTTACTAAAAGGTCTGAACCAGCAGGAAGAGGGGATTCCGACATCCGAACATCACTCTACTAAAAGGAATCCTGGTAGTAACTGAATTATAATTAAAATTGTCTTGTTTTCTGCGAGCTGATTAGAATGTTGGAAAAGTTTAAATTGCACTACAAGGCTCCAGAGGATCCTTATAAACAAAGCACCATAAAACTAGATAAAAGTTCAAAGGTTCCCTGTAGTGAACAATTTAAACTGCAGGATAAATCACGAAATTCCATCACAGATGTTTACTAACCTTTGAGAAAGTACTCGAAATATCATCAATATCAGAGTAAGATCCTAAACCTTCAGCCTGCAAATGCAACGTATGGATCTGTCAATAGTGAATATCAACAGATACAACACAAAAGATTATATGCAGCAATGTACTAGTAAGTGATTTCAGCAGTTTTGGTATTAAAACCGATATCGGACCCTTGTGAATTTCAGTATCGACGGTTTCGGTAGTTTCAGTGGTTCCAGAGTTCTTTGATTTGGAAGGCCAAGAATAATTAAAGCACATTAGAGAATAGAAAAACATTTGATCTATTTAGGCATAGTATTTATAATTGATTTTCATTAGCTTTAAATGAAATAATATTCAACATTGACGAACTGCTCGCCACAATAAATAGTATTGCTTATTTACTAGCTTTTGGACAGTATATCCGCAATAGATAGTCCCAAACGGCATAATATTAAGATGAATGAATGCCGGAATTTATAGATATAAAACTTTGACAAGGGTAATGGTTACAGTGTCGATACGAAAGAATCTTATTGGCACAATGTAGCATGCATATCTTCAGCACAATCAAATCATTGTGTCAACATTGTTCTTTTTTGTCTCTTTCATTTAATTTTTCTTTACTAAATTGATTGATAAAGAGCGCCAAATGAAGGTATCGACCAATATCAACCGATAGGTATGGTCAGAACCGGCTCGGAGCAGGCCAAAACCGATACAGTACGACCAATATGTATTGGTATCAATCAATACTGTAAAGTATGGTGCCCAGTCCGGGACCAGTTACCAACTAATTTGATTATATGGCCGATTAATTGCAGTGGTATGTCATAAGAAATTCTGCTTAGTTTATCATCTCCTTAATCGTACTAATCGCACTGCTTTAGGCATACACCACGCACACGCAGGGAGAGGAATCCATAAAAAAATCCGGGTAGAACACCGATATTATGATATATGTAGCCGTTAGTCGAAGTATGTGTAGGAAGAAATACTTTAACGTGCCTAAGAATACCCATGAGCTTGAAAATAAATTTTTTATAAGACATCGATGGTCATCGTTTATAGTCTACAATGTTGGGCAATCAAGAAACAAACTTTACAGGAAAAAGGAGCACAGGGTGAGAAAATTTCCTGTTCCTTGAGCCATCAACCTGTATAGTGGATTTTTTCCGTAGTTCGCAATTCACATTATGAAACCAGTTTATTGGATCTATTTCAGAGCTTCGTCCAATCAGCGCTACAATGATAGGGTTGTCTTATCTTAGTTATCTATCAATTGAGCTCTTATGGTTTATAAATGTAAGGCAACTTACTTTACACCCATACTATTGCTAATATACTTTGAGCCTAGATAAATGTGAAATGCTAAAGTACAGAGTGCAAAGCTAAGTCCAAAAGAAATAGAAAACATAGAGAAACTTTTTTGCATCAATGGATTGAGTATTACAAATAGGCAATCAGTTAATAGTTTTGAAGAGGTCAGGACTCGGGAGTAAAGGCTGCTAAGACTTTAGAATACGCAGCGTGGAATTCACGGTTAATGGTAAGTATTTTAAAAAATAGCATGGTAGGCCAAGATAATTGGCACTTTGGCAGCAGAAAACACAGGTGTTTCAAAGATAACTCTGTAGCAGCACTTCAAACCTTGGTCATGTACATGTTAGCTGGCTAAGTCCTAAAGGTACGCACTCTCCTATGAGAACATGTTACCAGAGAATGAGCACATGAACGTAAAACTCCAGCATCATACTATAATCTCTTTTTCAGTGATAAAGATAGAGAAGGGTGAGATTCAATAAAAATGTTTTATATGATTATTAGCATTTAACACATAATTAATATTTAATAGGAACCATAAATCCAAATAATTGACGACTCTATGATCCTCGGCCAGGAGCAACGATATTTTGCTAGAAAGGGTTTCCTAGTCAAGAACCAAGGAGATGGTGTGGAGCAAAATGAATAATAAAACAAACCTTGAAGTTATAAAGGGAAGCAGAAAGGACGTACATAACAAATAATGTAATAAAAATAATTGGTTAAGATGCACATCCAATGAGTCATTCCATAGTCATCATAAGCTGGTATCTCATTGAGATGCCCAAGATACCTGACTTTCTAATTATGCTCATGCTTATAGTTTTATAATTTATAACTAGTATATATGCACGTGCGTTGCACGTATTTTAATTATATTTTAATTAACTTTCTATGTACTTGAAAAGAGCAAAAAACTACCTAAAGAGTAAACCAATGCATGGAATACCAAAAGACAGATCTTGTAAGTACCTAACCACCCCTAGTAGTATATATTATTTTTTATATTGGAATAGATATGCAAAGGGTTTTTTTTTTTTTTGATTCCACGGTGAAGCCTAACTTTTGGCATTATATAGTAGAATAGAAGAATAGATAAAAGAATTTAACAACAAAGCCTTTATTCCAAAGTTTTGGGGTGCCCTAAATAAGGATCAAAGACAAGTATGTAGAATATACACTGCCATATTAGGGCAGGAGAGGAAGACCATCTGTAACTGATTGTTGCCAAGTAGGTTCGCATCATATATACCTCTTCTCTGTCTCTGAAATAGTAGAATTGATGATCCTTATCATCAAGTCCAACTAAATCAGCTTCCTCACCACCATCTTCCAACCCCCCTAATTCAACTTCCACCACTCCATCCTTACCAAAAAAATCATATTGTGAAGCGTCAAATAGAGGATTATCTGCACAAGAGAAGAAAAGTGGTTAACAGAGCCAGAATAGCAGAAATGAAGTAAAATTATGATCAGAGTTCCGAATAATACATTAAATTCAACGTATAGATATGAATGAATCATCCGACCATAAGAAAAAAGAAAAAAAAAACTGGGAAATAAATGAATTACATATATCCAGATTACAATTAGCATTCCATTGCAAATTCAAGTTTTGGAAACATGATAAGTGTACTGAAAATTCAAACTTCACTCATATTCTAGAGGACACAAGGGTTACTTTCCACAATGTTTGTTGCTTGGTTCTTGGAAACCAAGATTAGAGATTGACAGATTGTATGCCAAAATGGAAAGTAGGGGCTTATTTATTTTCCATCCCAAAGGATTAAAGCTCATGGAAACTAGAATGGTTTATTATTTGAAAAGGAGATGGAAATTAATTGAAGTGATCCACATCTAGTAGTGACATGTTGTCATAAATTCTACTTTATTTATTCTGGTTTCTAAATTCTAGCAAACAAAAAAAAAAAATTTAGTCCGGAAGCCTGCTATCTCTGACTTCTAGAAACTTCAAAGAACTAACTTTCAAATAATTTCTAGCTGCCAAACGGGCCTAAGTGAATCCCAATTCACATCTCTATGCTCTTTCCGTAACTCATACATAAGGACTAAGAAAATACCAGATGTGAACTATTGATGAACATTGATTATAACACCTCTAAGTGTAGTATTTTTCTTTTACTTCCGCTCCTATCAAATTAGAATAAGACATCACAGAAAGATGTAGCAAAATTTTGGAAACACAATCATTATCCGGAATGTTATCTATCTGACAATGACAAAACTAAAATCGATTTTTTTTTTTTTTGTTTAATACTTACAGGCGTACACATCTGTATATTTTCATCAATATCAGGGAGACACATTAAAGCAGCCACCAAAAGAATTGCATTGCTTCTATTACTTTACCTATTTACCAATTAAATCTCGTGAAGACTGATCATTGGTAAATTGTTAAAAGAACTCGTATCGCTTAAAATAGGAGGGAACTCGTCGATTTTCCATCCAATCATTCCACTAAGAATCTGAATAAGGAAAATGAATTTTCCAGACTAAATCAACTGGAATAAATAGTCTATAGTCTCGACTGGGTATAAATAGTCTTTCAGTGAGTGGCTTTTTCCAGTTGTCATCCCTAGGGCTCTATTTCGTCTCTTACAGCTGCTAAGAACAGCTAAATCTAACTTCAAAAAAAGAAAGGGAAAATAATCATTTGTATGTGCGCGGGAATGAACTGGAACCTAAACTAGGATAAAAATTAAAGATGCATTTAAATGATCCAAAAAAATATTAAGAAATACCAAGTCAATATATTACACTCCCACCTTACTCGAAATATATTGCACTGCGAAATTAATGTCAGAATTAGCAAACCCGATAAAGAATACTCCCACGTCAACCATATATTTTATGTTGCATACAAGTGGATCCATTATAAAAAAAAAATACATTAACATCTAATCCATACAATTTTGTCAACCTTTTTTCTGTAGCCCTTCCCAATTTAGAGTTTTTTATGATGACCATCACCAGTTTCACCCTCGTGATGAAGTGATCTCGCTATTTATATCTAACGTTTTCAATAAACACCCAAACCAATTCGTAGACACCAAGGACTCGGACGATAGGTCATCCAAACTTGAAGAAAATTGACTGTCGATCGTTCACAACACACGTTATATTAAAATTCCATCTACAGAAATAACTCATCAGAGAATGGAACATTCCTTCCATTCATACACACACTTCATATTTAGGAACATAACCATTATATACCAACTAGCTAGAAGACCCAATAAAGAAGAGCCAAATACATCCACGATTCAAATACCATTCATGGGTCCTTGAAACTCAATCCAAACCTCAAGTCCAGAAAAGTAGTTACAACCATCCTTTGGAGTGAAACAATATATACGTACCAACTGAACTTAATCCAACAGTAAAATCAACATAGAATTGATCGAATAACAGCAGAAAATGAATAAGTTCTAGATCTAACACCAACAGAACCAATAAATCCCTAAAGTTGGAAGAAGAGAATCCTCACCTGACGCACCAACAAGATCGTCGCTTTCCGAAACCCTAACCTCACTATCGAGATCCCCCATCCTCCTCTCCGAAGAACCAAAGCGCTAATACTCGGAATTCCTTTTAAAGCAATAAAGAGAAGAAGAAGAAGAAGAAGAAGAACTGCCAAATTTCTACACTGACAGGGAACAAAAAACACCCAATTATAGCCAAAAACTCAATTGGGTTTTCTTCCTAGACTAGATCTGAGAGCAATGATGCGATCAAAAAGGGATTTGCTTCGATTCCGAACTAAAATTTCAATCTGGAAAAGAAAACCCTATAAAAATAAATGGGAGAGAGAGGGGGAATGGAAATTAGTTGAGTTATTTTCATTTCTCTCCTATTCCTGTCTGTCTGTGTCTCAGTGTTTCTCTACTACTCAACTCAATTTTTATAGCCAAGTGAAGGAAAGGTTACTTTTCCTATATTTGATGTGTGATTAAAAAATATTATATTATAATCATTATAAACAATAATTATTGAAATAATTACACATGTCTATGGATTAGTAGTTTAGGTTTTTGATTGTGTGATGATAAGTTTAATGATAAGTTTAACCTAGTATATCTAGCCTTTTGCTATATTATATAAGTTCTTTTTTAACAATCGTATTTTTATATATTTATTTGGGTTACACTTTGTCCTGTTGGAATTTTTTGGAAAAGAAAAGTTGGAAAAGTATTTGTAAAGTGATGATGAGATCACAAAAGTGATATTTTTAACAGAAAATTTACTGTACAATAAGAATTTTAATATAAATTAATAACAACGATAAAAGTTTGAAAATTTTCCTTAAACGATAAGATCCGACAGACCACGTGTCGGAATTGGAGTGATGCCCAAATTTCGACAGTCGGTCTGTCGGAATTTGGACATCACCCCAAATTCCGACAAATGGCTTGTCGGAAATCCCCCCCCCCCCCCCCGGTTCACTACGGTTCAGCCCCTCGGTTCAAGCCCCCCCCCCCCCCCCCCCCCCCCCCCCGTTCACTTCGGTTCAAGCCCCCCCCCCCCCCCCCCCCCCCCCCCCCCCCACTTCGGTTCAGTTGGTTTGAATATTAATAGGTTGGTGGGGGTGGTCGGTAGATGGGGAGTAAAGAGTTTGTGGGTTGGTGGGGAGTAGTGTTGTTGCTGTGTGAAGCCGAGAAGAACAAGAAGCAGAAGAAAAGAAGAAGAGGAGGAAGGAGAAGGAGAAGAACTTGAAAGAAGAGTGGTTAGTTTTTTTTTTTTTTTTTTTTTTGAGAAATTTTGAGTGGCACCCCACTTTTTTTTACCATATTTACAGTGCACCCCACACAATTACAATAATGTAAGATACCCCCCACTTTTGACGGAAACCGTCCCCAACTCACGGTCAACCCCTTTGACCAATTTTTTTGACCAAAATACCCCCGTCTTCTTCTCCGTGTCTCCCCATTTTTCGTGGCTGCCACCCTCCCCGCCGCCGGCGTGCCTCCGCTCCCCGCCGCCCTCCTCTCTCCGTACCCCCCCTCTTCTCTCCTCCCCGTCACCATGCCATAATCACCACCATCACCAGCACCATCACCATCCGGGCATTCCCATAGGTTCCGCGGCTGGCGATCGCGGCCATCGGGAAGCTCATGTTCGCGCAGTTCTCCGAGCTCGTCAACAACTTGTACAACAACGGCCTCCCTTCGAACCTCTCCGACGGGAGGAACCTGAGCCTGGACTACGGGTTCAAGGGGGCGGAGATAGCGATGGCCTCGTACTGCTCGGAGCTCCAGTCCCTCGGGAACCCGGTCACCAACCACGTCCAGAGCGCGGAGCAGCACAACCAGGACGTGAATTCTCTGGGCCTGATCTCCTCCAGGAAGACCGCGGAGGTGGTGGAGATACTGAAGCTCATGACCACCACCTTCTTGGTGGGATCTGCCAGGCCGTGGACTTGCGGCATTTGGAGGAGAACCTGAAGCAGGCCGTCAAGAACACGGTGAGCCAGGTGTCGAAGAAGGTTCTCACGATGGGGGCCAACGGGGAGCTCCACCCGGCGAGGTTCTGCGAGAAGGACCTGATCAAGGTGATCGACCGCAAGCACGGGACGGCCTACCTCACCGGGGAGGAGCTCGGGACGGCCTACCTCACCGGGGAGAAGGCGACCTCGCCGGGGGAGGAGTTCGACAAGGTGTTCGACGCGATATGTCGGGGGAAGGCGATGATCCGCTCCTCGACTACCTCAGGGATTGGAATGGCGACGGGGAGGGGACAGCCACAAAAAATGGGGAGACACGGAGAAGAAGACGGGGGTATTTTGGTCAAAAAAATTGGTCAAAGGAGTTGACCGTGAATTGGGGACGGTTTTCGTCAAAAGTGGGGGGTATCTTACATTATTGTAATTGTGTGGGGTGCACCGTAAATATGGTAGAAAAAAGTGGGGTGCCACTCAAAATTTCTTTTTTTTTTTTTGTATCCTAATGTTCATCTTTGTATCCTAAGTAATGTTGATATTTCTCATATTTTTCTAGGACATATTTCTCATATTCTAACACAAATATTTTTTTAATTTTATTTATTACATGTAATGTTGATCCTTGTATCCTAACACTATTTTTGAACCACTATCAAAATCCTACGAGCATAAACACTAATGTTCATTTATAGGTATCATTTTTCTATAAAATTGTAGGTATTTTAATTATTTCTAAAAAAACCACCACTATTATTTATAGGTATCATTTAATCATTTTCACTAAAATTGTGTGTGATTTTATATAAACCACTAATAACAACCACTAATGTTCATTGATATATTAGTGTTCTATAGCTCTAATATTCATTGATATTTACAATGAGTGTTCATATTTGTGTAATATCAATAAAATTTAGTGTTAGGATACAAGGATGTAAACACTAATTGTGTGTCATAAACACTAATGTTATTTTTAGAAAAAATCAATGATACCTACAATTTTATAGAAAATAACAACCACTAATGTTCATTGATAGTGTATATTACATAAGCACTAATGTTCATCCTTGTATCCTAACACTAATTTTGAACCTAACTTAAACCCCAACCCTAACATAAACCTAATCTTGAACCTAACATAAACCCCGAATTAATCCTACCATTGATCTTTATCCTAATCGTATTCAAAATTCTACTAATAATCTTAATCCTAACCTAATGTAAACCTTAATCATGATCTTAATGTAGATCTTATTCATGAGTATTTAAATATGCATTTTGACAACCATCTTTTTTACAGATGGCTACCAAAAACGATGGTCATATACCAGGAGGGCCAACTACAGAATTGATTAAGTAGCAACGCGAGTCGCACATATGTAGTCTGATATTTACTGGAGAGGTATATATACTTTTAATTATGTTAGTCAATATTTACTAGAGAGGTATATATACTTTTTACAGATTTTTAATCCAGTTATTGAAAGATTCAGCAAGATTTGACGTGTTAATATCTAGTCTTGGACAAGGAGAATACGCTGTGATCCAGTGTGAGAAAATACGATTTTCATCATTTACTCCAACGAGCCAATTGTAAACATCAACATTTTCAGCTTTAATCATCTCCAAGCAATTATTTGCATCTGTTTCATTATAACATCTTGCAAGAGAGTCCAAGCTACGTTGAAAATGCTTTGATCTACATACTGATTTCAAATTTGCTTTAAAATGTTGAATACAAAAAAAATGAGGCGATTCCGGAAAAATAGCACGCATGGCATTTATCAATCCTTTCTGTTTATCCGATATAAAAGAAATTGTATTCCAGGTATCAAAAAATCTTTCAAAAGATATTCTTAAACCGTTTAAAAACTGTCACGCCCCGCTTCCCGGATGGAAGGGTGACGTCATAACACATCCCCAGGCTACGCGCCGAAATTCGCGATTGTCGCCTGTAAACATCAGCAGAATGGAAAATACAAGAAATTACATGGTATTAAAATATAGTGTAGCGTTATTACAGGGAACTTTTCCAGCAATATTGTTACAGATTATTACAAAATAGAATTGCAAATGACAACGATACTGCTGGTCATAACAGTGGGTAGTCCAGACAGTTACTTCTCGTTGTAGTGCAGCGATACTTCGGCGGAGGCGTCTTCTTCTTCTTCACCTAGTGAACAAATACTAGATCGTTTAGAAAACGACGAGCAAGTCCTCGGCCAAGAACGGTAAAAGTTAAACAAAATAATGAAGATGTAGTTTTAAAAGAAGAGACATGGTATACTAAATTGCACTGCTATATATATATATATATTTTAGTAAAACATGAATGAAGATCAATATCCTACTCCATGAATAATAAGATTTCCGAGCTTCCCTTGAGCTTTTAATAGGAATTGCTTCCCTTGAGCAATTAATGACACTGCCTACTTATAATAGACAGCGTTGTTTTCTGGAGTAAGACTTGAAAGAAATGCAGTTTGGAGAACAATACTCCGAATAATCCTCTAAATATTTCCCGTGAACAATCCCGTTAACCTGGGATCAGGTTGTAATTTCCGAGCCTCCCTTGGGCTAAAAGGACATCTATTGATGTTACTGTCATATAGATGTAGTATTGATTCACGAGCCTCCCTTGGGCTAGTACACCCTAGTCGCAACTAGATGTACTGATTCACGAGATTCACGAATCGCTGATCAGCTTTTTGTTGTTATTTATGTTACGGGATATCTAGGGATATTCAGTTGTTCTCCCCTCCCAGATGCTTTCTTAGATAAGAAATTTTCTAAAAATCTCCGAAAGTCGGAAATTTGTCTATCTCCTAAATTTTTTAAAAATTTCGGCAGAATCTCCTTTGTATTTAGGAGCCCCGAAAATTTACAAGAAATATTTATATAATGCAAGTAAAAATATGGGCTCGCCGACCCCTTCGGTGGAGCAACTCTCAACACCGGAATTACGCAAGTAAGTATTGGGCTCGCCGACCCCTTCGGTGGAGCAACTCGCAACACCGGAACCACGCAAGGAATAAAAGAGCAAGAGGAATTGGAGATTTATACCTGAGCAAGCATTGATTACCTTTCCTTTGGCAATAGATCAACTTGCGGCTTGCTATTAGCTTTGCAATTTGTCACATAGAGCAAATTTTATTCAACTATGTAAGACTTTATAACGTATAACTATATGTGTACAGGTATATATATATGTATGTATATATATATATATATGTAGATATATATATATAAAGAGATATACATATATATGTATGTAGATATATATATATATATATATATATATATATATATATATATATATGTATATATATATATATATATATATATATATATATATATATATATATATATATATATATATATATATGTATATGTATTTATATATATATATATACGTAGATAGTATGACGGAATTTAAACCAAATGAAACTCTTCCATAATATATGCATGAAGCAGGAGAATAAAGGAAATAAACGGGAATTATTTCTAAATATATACCAAATTGAGTAACCATGTAGTGAGTAGAGAGAAGCAGGGTCCTTTTTACCTTCCCGGCGTACGGTACAGCTGTTCAGTTCCAATGTTTATGACAAACTTACCAATGGCGAGTCCCATATGTTCATATATGTTTGTGTGTTCGAGTTCAAGTAGTTCAAGTCCACAACTTGTTCCCGTGACAAGTCATAACACCAGTTCCAGTGCCGAATTTTAGTTTCTTTGCTTATGTCTATCAAAATTGAACCTTTACTAGAAATCAAAATTGCAACATTTTTAAATTTGCTCAAATTGGGTTAAATATTATTAAAATTTCAGAATTTACTTAATCCATGATTAGGGATAATTCTTTAACCTTTATTCCAAACTAAAAATATTATTCGATGAAGAAACAAATATATAACATGAAATTCAGAATTTTAACGGATTAACCTATACAATTTTAGATTCCTAGTATTACCAAAACTTGACAAAATTTGTGTAATCATAATTTCAGAGTCTAATATAATTTATAATAATTCCTATTAACCTAGATGGAAAAGATTAGAGAAGAGGAAGAGGAGAGGAGGACTTGCCTTGGGTTGGGAATGACCCAAACTTCTCCACAAGCCCTAATATTGAAATCAATAGTAAAACAACAATCTTGTTAGTATTCAAACCTAGTTAAAATAGGAATAAAGGAGAGGTTGGGGAAGAAGAAGTAGTTACCTAGGTTTTTTTTTTTTTTTTTTTTTTTTTTTTTTTTTCTTCTTGGAGATTGGGAGTGGAGGAGAAAGAGGAAGGAGATGGAGATGATGGAGTGGAGGAGGAGGAGAAGGTGGCCGGAAGGGGGCGGACGGCCGGCGGCGGCGTCGGGCGGCGGCGGCGGGCGGCGCTCCGGCCGGCAGCAGCAGCGGCAGTAGTGGAGAGGGGGGGTCGGGTGAGTGTGGGGGGGGGGTGTGAGTGTTTTTGTTTGTTTGTTTTTTTTTTCTTTCTCCCTTTCTTCTTGTGTGTGTGTGTTTATATAGAGGGGGGAAAGGGGTTGAGGTGCTGGTGGTGTTGGGTGTGTGTTTGAGTGTTAAAGGGGGGAAATTAAATAGAAGGGTGAGATGGTGAGGTGTCCCCCCCCATTAAATACATGGGGGACACCTCTCCTTCTCAAATCTTCCTCATTCAAATTAAATTTTTTTTTTAACAAATAAGAATAATAATAATAATAATAATAATAATAATAATAATAATAATGAAATTAAGAGTATGACAAGTCTACTCCCCTTAGAAAAATTCCGTCCTCGGAATTTGAAATAACTAGTACAACGATTGATTGCTAACCTGGATTAGGAAATAGATACGGATATTGCTTTCGCATGTCTTCTTCCTTCTCCCAAGTTGAATCTCCAGGTGAGTCCTTGCTCCATGCGACTCGTACTAATGGAATGACCCGATTGCGGAGCACTTTCTCTCTTCGATCCAAGATTCCAACAGGTTTTTGTTCGATCCGTAGTGTAGGCCCAACGGTAATTTCTGAATGGTCGAGTATATGGCTAGGGTCCGCCACATATCTTCGTAATTGGGAAACATGGAATACATTGTGAACTTCCTCTAGTGTTGGGGGTAAGGCAAGCCGATATGATACATTCCCTACTTTCTCCAATATGTCGAAGGGCCCAATGTATCTCGGACTCAGTTTTCCTCTGGTCCCAAATCTGATGGTTCCCTTGGTTGGTGAAATCTTCAGAAAAACATGATCTCCCGGTTGAAATTCCAGTATTCTTCGATGCTTATCAGCCCACATTTTCTGTCTGTCCTGGGCTGCTTGCAAGTGACTTTTTATTATCTTGACTATGTCCACAGTTTGTGTCACCAGTTCTGGCCCTAACAATTGTCTTTCTCCTACGTCGGTCCAGCATACCGGCGATCTGCACTTTCTACCATATAGTGCTTCAAAAGGAGCCATTTTGATACTATCATGATAACTGTTGTTGTATGAAAATTCTACCAGATGTAGATGATCATCCCATGCTCCTCCAAAATCTAAAGTACAAGCTCTCAGCATGTCTTCTAGTGTTTGAATGGTCCTTTCAGACTGGCCGTCTGTTTGGGGGTGATAGGCGGAGCTAAATTTTAATTGAGTACCAAGGTTTTCCTGCAAGCTTTTCCAGAAGTGTGAAGTAAACCGGGTATCTCTATCCGATACTATACTCACAGGTGTAATGCCCCGCTCCGCATCGGTGCATTACGATGAGTCATTGACTCGAAGAGTTGCGTTGACCCGATGAGGTATCGATATGAATCGATGCAAGTGTTACGTTGGCCAAAGGTAAGCTTTGAGTCGGTTGGAATCTATGAATCGAATCGATGCAAAGGATAAGTCCCATTTGAGCAAGTGCTAACTTTGGTTGATCTGGTGTGCAGGCTATGCTTTTACGCTGGACGATAAGAGGTCGACATTTTGCCTCATGCAATGAAGTGTCCGCAAAACCAAATCGTGGCCTTGCAACGGATTGTGGCATGGGCACGATAGGCCAAATCAACCGAGTAGAGCAAAGGAATGGCTAAGTCCGGGAGTTAGCTATGCGATCGAGTTATGGAAGCGAGACGCTTCAATCGGCGAGGCGGCAAGGCGTATCGGCTTAAGGTGGGCGGGTTCTTGACTCTCTCTCCCTATTCCTTCACGTCTAATAAAATGTATTATGGTATGCATAATATGTTATCGAGATAGCGAGCGTGGCTCGACGAGTAAGTGTCTAAGTATGCGTTGAACACTAAGGTAGAACATTGAACAATCGAACAATTGAAGCGACGTGCATCAAGTGTACGAGTCGCGATAGGGCACGATGGTAGAACATTGAAAGACAACATTGAGATGTGCATCAGGTGCACGGCTCCGAGAACATTGAACTCTAGGCGTAGAACATTGATTATGATGCTGAGCGTGCCTTTGTGCACTTAAGCTACGAAAAGACTAAGTAAATATGGAAGTAGGCTATACGAATAACATTATAAACGAGACGCGTGATTATGAGTACGAGACGACTAAGCCGTTGGGCGTCGTGCATCAATATGGATGTGTTGGAGCATAACGCCGACGGTGCTCCCCATATGAATGGTGGATTATGTTTATGGCACGGGAAACCGTTTATGTGCGACACTATGTTTATGGAATACGAGATCGGCTGGTATGCTATGAATTTTATGATATGGAACGTATTGCATGGTCAATGGACTCGGATTGCCCGTGCACGGGTGCGGCTTCCCTCGAACGGTTACGCCGGGGCGCCGGGACCGTTCGGCCTAGGAGGGAATTATGTGTGGTATTTATGGTGCACAATATTCGGACGGATTGCAACCGTCCAGTGCTGTGATAAGCTATGATATCCGTAAGTTTGGGATCCTTCGGATACTGGGCTAGCAACCCGTATCGAAGCGATTGTAGGCTTACACATATGAGATGCCAAGTCCATTACGGTGCGAAACACCGTGACCTTCATATAGATAGGGCCGGTGGGCTGAGATGAGAGCTGGGTGCAGGCGCAGGGCCTGCTACCCATTATGCATGTGTTTACGTTTATGATTGGTCGGTTGTACGAAACAATTATGTTTGCTTATGCTAAGTTCTAACCACTGCAGGCTAAGGGAAACGGGACGAGATGAGCACGAACACTATGTTTATGTTTCAGATTATGTCTAACTGTATCTGCTGCAGGGACACGGTGTGGGACACATTTAAGTTATGTGCTATGTTTAAGCGTTGCCATGAAATTGATCCTAAGGCTAAATAGAAAGACCACAATTAAGATGCATGCTCACTAAATGATTAAGTGTTTGGTTTGGGTGCGAGCGGGTCTTGATCAGTGCGAAGCGAGGACGAAAGCACTAAACCCCCACTAGTTTATGTGCAGGTTCAGGTTATGATCAGCTCGGGGCGGAGCTTGGCTTGGACGTGCCGAGGCATGGAGTCCTTGGCGTTCAAGAGGAGCTTCTGCATATGCGTTCGGACTTGCGACATGGAGATGTTCGGCCGAAGACTACTTGGTGGCTATAAAGAGGCATAATGCATGGAACAATGTAATCCTTTGTGAGTTAGAGAGATCATGAGCGTTGTAGCCAATTGGCATTTTATGTTGGGCTATTCAGAGCCTTTGTAACCTTCAGTTCAATATTAATAAAAGAGATTCTTATGTTTCACTTGTTTTTTTTCCGCTGCTTATGTTATCGATTTGAGATAGTTCTATGTGAACCTGTTATCTTGCCTTGCACGAGCGCAACTCCAGGCTCGTGCGGCATCACGCCCCAGCGATGGCGATAATTCGGGTTAAATCTAGCGAGGACGAGCGATTTCCCGGATCGGGGCGTGACAAGTTGGTATCAGAGCGGTTCCATCCTTTGGACCGTGCGTGAATCTCTTTGACCCTCAGTTGCTTGATATCGAAATTCAGTTGACTCTAAGTTGTTTCCGCAACCGCATGGCTCATGGATCTGCTCGACGCTACATTGGATGTTCCATACAATAAGTCTATATTAAGTGAGTACGTTTGCCACAAGTATGTCGTGACTATTACGTTATCTCCGGGTACCATCGGAGAGTGTTGGTTGCACGAAGTGCAACGAGTTATGGGATGTTGGTCGCACGAAGTGCAACGAATATGGCGATGTTGGTTGCATGAAGTGCAATGATATATGTGTTGTCGGTCGCACGTAGTGCAAGGAGCTATGTGTTATCGGTCGCACGAAGTGCGAGACGTTATGTGTTATCGGTTGCACGGGATGCGAGGGAATATGAGTTGTTGGTTGCACGAAGTGCAACGGATCGATATGTGAGACGATGCATATTATGTGGCTACGCGAATGGTTATGTGTTATCGGTTGCACGAAGTGCAGCAAGTCGTGGATCGTTCGTTGCATCAGTGCAACGAGTTGATACGGTATGATGTGCGTTGTATGGCTATGCGGATGGATAGCGATATGTTGTGCGAGATTGAGTAAAGACCTTAAGTATCGAGACTAAGTTGTTGCACGAGCTGCAACGAGCGGGATTCGAAGATCGCGGATGCGATAGTACGAGTCGAGATGGTCGCTAAGTCGAGTTTGAGTTGGCGAACGTGTATGTTGGCCATATGTTGCGTTGAGCTTTGAATAAGCGAATGTTGCGGGTGTGATCGAGATGATCGCCATGGTCCGGTTAGATCGAATGTATGTCAAACTTGAGCTAACGTTAGAGCTGGGATCGGAAGGATCGCCATACAGGACGGTTAAGTTGAGATAGAAATCGGACCTATACGAAGTGTGATGTCGAGTAATGACTCGATTTCGAGTGGTATATGCAATACCAATTATGCGAGCAAGTGTAGCGAAGTATTGTGTCGATAACGATAGGCTCGATCCTGAGTGGTATATGGGATACCACTTAGCGATGGTTATGTTAAGCCGGTTGGTGACTTAAGATAGGTTACGTCGAAGCGATTATGTTGTTACGATATGTTGTCCGTAACGAACGGAGTGGTACCGAGACTCGAGTGGAAATGATGCGATAAGAGTCGATATAAGTATGCTTGGGTGAGTTAGTTAAATGAGTATGCGTGAAGTCGCATCTATAGATGATACGTCGGTCGAAAATTCGTTAAGTATAAGTTGAACGATAGGCCGAGCATATACGAATGAATGTTACGTTGAGGAAATAGTCGACCCGGTCGAACTTATGTTGAGTTAGTACGGAGACTTCTTCGGAACGAATTGAGTAGGTACGGAGAATCGTACGAACGAAATTGAGTTAGTACGATGAGTCGGTAGCACGATTTGGGAGTGCGAGTTAGGAATATGAGAATGGATGTGTGCGAGACTTGATTCGTATTCGAGTTCAGATAATGGCAGTGATTGCAACGAGTTTGAGCTTATGAGAAAGGAAGATGTTCAAGTTATGCATATCGACGATGGTATTGAGGCGTATCAAAGACGATATGCAATAACTCGGGGATACTCTGATCAAATGAACGAAAATTATGTTGAGCATTGTTGTTGGATGAATAAGATGCAAGTTAAGTCGATGGCAGTTTGGATGATAACGATAGGAATGCTTCGGAGAATTTAAGAGTCGATGGATGTTGCTCGGATGAAATCGAAAGTGTCTGGATTGCTTCGCGGATCACCACTATGTTGACATTCTTGTCTTGAGCGAGCGCAACACCAGCCTCGCACATGCGTCACGTCAAATTAGGACGATCATTCTGCGTGAGCACTGGTATGGTGATTCATCCAGTGGGGATGATCGAACTTGCGAGGCGTGGCAAATTTGATATGGACTTGTGGTTTGATGCGAAGGTGAAATTGAGGATTTTACGATATTGTCAACGGTAATACACGAGTGACTCGAGTAGTAACGGCGCATCAGTTGCGCGAGTGAGTAGATAAATTATGGATTGATACGTCGGGTTGGATAAAGTCCCATAGGAATTGTCGGAAATTGATTTGGCTTCGCGATAGGATATAGCATGGTTCGTTGTAACTGTCCCTCGTTGATGATCTTCAATTATCGAGCGTAGTTTCGGGGCAGATGACCCTAGAAGACTTGACCGCCAAATCAAGTAAATGTTGAAGTCCCATAGGATGACCCTAAAGAAGTCGCGTAAGAAGGATAAGGAATGAGGTAGTGCATGTCGAGGATACGTCTAAGCGAGTGAGTATCGCGTATCGAAAGTTAGCAAGTACTAGAATCGATATGGTCGAAGAAGTTATGTTGGGTCTAGTGTATGTTGAGGAACGTGCTTAGCGTAGTGACGCGGTAAGGCGATTGCAAGGATTTTGCAATGCGCGAGAGCAACGAATAGTAGAATGACCCTAAGAGTTGTGTCGTAGGTCGGCTTAAGTAACGATTAGGCTATGTGTATTGAGCGCGCGATCTATGTTACGAAACGAACTAGTCGGGATTGAATCGAAGTTTGAATAAAGGATTCGTACTCGATCGAGAATAGGAGATGGGCATATCGTAAGAGACCTTGGGTCGGGGAAATTGTTGCCTTTGAGCATCGTAGACTCAAGTAAACCTCTTGTGTAGGAAGAGCGCGAGCATGATGTCTGGATAAGTTACCTAGCGGGGGTAGCCCCAGATGCGATGCACAGGTAGTTCGGGAACGTGAACCGTGTTGGGATAGTTGTATACGAGACTTAGTACGGATTGTAGACAAAAGAATTTGTGACATGTTGACTTAGTCCATGTCGATAGGCCAAGTGTTATGAATGGTTGGATGAAAGACTTGAGTTATGCGAGAGATAGGCAAACGGTTGGGCGAATGGGCGTTGCGGGAGCTTGTTGCGATCGGATGCGCAATGACTTGTGCAATGCGAGTGTTAGGTGGCCGGCGAGAAACTTATGAGATCGAAGTTATGGTTGAATTAAGTTATGTACGAGATGTTGGAGGATGATCGCATGTTATGGGATGATGCATCCGAAGAGTATTTTGGGAATAGGCGCTAAGATATGACTAAGTCGAGTACGGACCGATGGATGCTTGAGGATTTAAGTTGAGTTTGTTAGTTGTCCCGATATCCTACAACTGAGCTTGGCTGAAATGCATATATTGGTGGGACGCCTAAAATATGTGTATGATCCAAACTAAGTTGTATGATTCAACGATGGTAACACGAGATCGTGAAGCGATCTATGCGAGGCACTTGGATTAAGTGTTGGTTTCGGTTCGAGGACGAACCTGATTTTGAGTGGTATATTATGTAATGCCCCGCTCCGCATCGGTGCATTACGATGAGTCATTGACTCGAAGAGTTGCGTTGACCCGATGAGGTATCGATATGAATCGATGCAAGTGTTACGTTGGCCAAAGGTAAGCTTTGAGTCGGTTGGAATCTATGAATCGAATCGATGCAAAGGATAAGTCCCATTTGAGCAAGTGCTAACTTTGGTTGATCTGGTGTGCAGGCTATGCTTTTACGCTGGACGATAAGAGGTCGACATTTTGCCTCATGCAATGAAGTGTCCGCAAAACCAAATCGTGGCCTTGCAACGGATTGTGGCATGGGCACGATAGGCCAAATCAACCGAGTAGAGCAAAGGAATGGCTAAGTCCGGGAGTTAGCTATGCGATCGAGTTATGGAAGCGAGACGCTTCAATCGGCGAGGCGGCAAGGCGTATCGGCTTAAGGTGGGCGGGTTCTTGACTCTCTCTCCCTATTCCTTCACGTCTAATAAAATGTATTATGGTATGCATAATATGTTATCGAGATAGCGAGCGTGGCTCGACGAGTAAGTGTCTAAGTATGCGTTGGACACTAAGGTAGAACATTGAACAATCGAACAATTGAAGCGACGTGCATCAAGTGTACGAGTCGCGATAGGACACGATGGTAGAACATTGAAAGACAACATTGAGATGTGCATCAGGTGCACGGCTCCGAGAACATTGAACTCTAGGCGTAGAACATTGATTATGATGCTGAGCGTGCCTTTGTGCACTTAAGCTACGAAAAGACTAAGTAAATATGGAAGTAGGCTATACGAATAACATTATAAACGAGACGCGTGATTATGAGTACGAGACGACTAAGCCGTTGGGCGTCGTGCATCAATATGGATGTGTTGGAGCATAACGCCGACGGTGCTCCCCATATGAATGGTGGATTATGTTTATGGCACGGGAAACCGTTTATGTGCGACACTATGTTTATGGAATACGAGATCGGCTGGTATGCTATGAATTTTATGATATGGAACGTATTGCATGGTCAATGGACTCGGATTGCCCGTGCACGGGTGCGGCTTCCCTCGAACGGTTACGCCGGGGCGCCGGGACCGTTCGGCCTAGGAGGGAATTATGTGTGGTATTTATGGTACACAACATTCGGACGGATTGCGACCGTCCAGTGCTGTGATAAGCTATGATATCCGTAAGTTTGGGATCCTTCGGATACTGGGCTAGCAACCCGTATCGAAGCGATTGTAGGCTTACACATATGAGATGCCAAGTCCATTACGGTACGAAACACCGTGACCTTCATATAGATAGGGCCGGTGGGCTGAGATGAGAGCTGGGTGCAGGCGCAGGGCCTGCTACCCATTATGCATGTGTTTACGTTTATGATTGGTCGGTTGTACGAAACAATTATGTTTGCTTATGCTAAGTTCTAACCACTGCAGGCTAAGGGAAACGGGACGAGATGAGCACGAACACTATGTTTATGTTTCAGATTATGTCTAACTGTATCTGCTGCAGGGACACGGTGTGGGACACATTTAAGTTATGTGCTATGTTTAAGCGTTGCCATGAAATTGATCCTAAGGCTAAATAGAAAGACGACAATTAAGATGCATGCTCACTAAATGATTAAGTGTTTGGTTTGGGTGCGAGCGGGTCTTGATCAGTGCGAAGCGAGGACGAAAGCACTAAACCCCCACTAGTTTATGTGCAGGTTCAGGTTATGATCAGCTCGGGGCGGAGCTTGGCTTGGACGTGCCGAGGCATGGAGTCCTTGGCGTTCAAGAGGAGCTTCCGCATATGCGTTCGGACTTGCGACATGGAGATGTTCGGCCGAAGACTACTTGGTGGCTATAAAGAGGCATAATGCATGGAACAATGTAATCCTTTGTGAGTTAGAGAGATCATGAGCGTTGTAGCCAATTGGCATTTTATGTTGGGCTATTCAGAGCCTTTGTAACCTTCAGTTCAATATTAATAAAAGAGATTCTTATGTTTCACTTGTTTTCTTCCGCTGCTTATGTTATCGATTTGAGATAGTTCTATGTGAACCTGTTATCTTGCCTTGCACGAGCGCAACTCCAGGCTCGTGCGGCATCACGCCCCAGCGATGGCGATAATTCGGGTTAAATCTAGCGAGGACGAGCGATTTCCCGGATCGGGGCGTGACAACAGGTACTCCATGCTGACTGACAATCTGTTTCATGTACATTTCTGCCAGTATCTCTGTTGACTGTCCAACTCGAAAAGGAAGAAAACGAGCGGACTTTGTAAGTCTATCTACAATGACCCAAATAGCATTATTACCCCTTTGGGTCCTAGGCAGTCCTGCCACAAAATCCATTGTGAGATGCTCCCACTTCCATTCTGGTATGGGCAGCGGCTGAAGAAGTCCTGCTGTCCTTTGGTACTCTGCTTTCACTTGTTGACAGACGAGACATCTAGACACGAATCTGGCGACTTCTCTCTTCATTCCGTGCCACCAAAATGTCTGTCTCAAATCTTTATACATCTTAGTGCTGCCCGGATGAATAGAATATTGTGAGTTATGGGCTTCTGTCATGACCTCCGTTCTCAAATCTCCACTGGGTACACATAACCGATCTCCGAATCTTAGCGATCCGTCCGGATGCTTCCTTATCCCGGTCTGGAGTCCTGCTTCTGTTTGTTTCCAAATTTTCTGAAGTTTTGGATCACTTTGTTGGGCTTCCTTAATTCTATCTATTAAGGAGGATTGCACTTGTAAGTTTTGCCATACCCCTTCGATTATCGGGCATATTACTTCAATTCCCATTTTCCTCAAATCCTCAAGGATTTCCTTGGGTGTATTTAGAAAGAAAGCTTCAGGTCTTCTACTTAGGGCATCGGCCACTTTATTAGCCTTGCTTGGGTGATATGTTAGCTCCATATCAAAATCCTTCAGTAACTCCAACCATCTTCTTTGTCTCATATTGATCTCCTTTTGTGTGAAGACATACTTTAAGCTTTTGTGATCGGTGTAGATTTTGATTCTTTCTCCGTATAAATAGTGTCTCCATAACTTGAGTGCAAATACCACTGCTGCAAGTTCGAGATCATGAGTTGGATAATTTCTTTCATGTGTTTTTAATTGTCTGGATGCATATGCTATAACTCTTCCGTGCTGCATCAGTACACATCCTAAACCCTTTCCTGATGCATCACTATATATCTCATATTCACCCGAACCAGATGGTAATGCCAATATCGGGGCTGAAATTAATCTTTTTTTTAATTCATCAAATGCTGCTTGACATTTCTCTGTCCAGTTAAACTTTTCTTCTTTTCGGGTAAGACGGGTTAAAGGTTCTGCAATCCTTGAAAAATTCTCTACGAATCTTCGGTAATAACCAGCCAACCCCAAGAAACTTCTGATTTCCGCTACGGACTTAGGTGTCGGCCAAGACTTAACTGCTTCCACTTTCTTCGGGTCTACCGAGATACCTTCTCCACTGACAATATGCCCTAGAAATGGTATTTGATCCAGCCAAAATTCACATTTACTAAGCTTGGCATATAATTTTTCCTTCCGCAAAGTTTGCAATACTATCCTCAAGTGCTTTTCATGCTCCTCTTCACTTTTGGAGTATATAAGAATATCATCAATGAATACAATCACAAATTTGTCCAGATATTGATAAAATACTCGATTCATCAGGTCCATAAATATAGCTGGTGCATTTGTTAACCCGAATGGCATAACTAAGAATTCGTAATGCCCATACCGAGTTCTAAATGCAGTCTTTGGAATATCTTCCTTCTTTACCTTTACCTGATGATATCCGGACCTTAAATCAATTTTTGAAAATACCCTTGCTTCTCCCAACTGATCAAACAATTGATCGATCCTAGGTAAGGGATATTTATTCTTGATGGTAACCTCATTCAAAGCCCTATAATCAATTACTAGGCGTAGGGTACCATCCTTCTTTTTCACGAATAATACCGGTGCACCCCATGGCGAAGCGCTAGGCTGAATAAATCCCTTGGATAATAATTCTTTTATTTGTTTGTTTAACTCAGCCAGCTCCTCCTTGTTCATTGGGTATATCTTTTTGGCTATGGGTGCAGCTCCAGGTATTAAATCTATAGAGAATTCTACAGCTCTATCTGGGGGTAGCCCTGGCAATTCTTCTGGGAATACGTCCTTAAATTCTTCTACTACCCTGGGAAAGGTTTGCTCTGCCACTCCTTGCAGCAGTACTGGCGATTCAAATTTCTCCAATTCTTCTGCATTGAATTCATTCTGGTCCCTTACAAATTCACAAAATTCTCCGTCAGGGAGTTGAAAAGAAACTTTCCCCTGACCGCAATCTATGTTGGCTGATGTTGCAGTTAGCCAATCCATACCCAATATTATATCATAGTTGCTTGTTGGGAAAACGAGCAACCGGGTACGAAAAGCTCCTCCACCCAATTTTATGGGACATCTACTACATACCCGACTGACTTCTACTACTCCATTACCGGTGAGGACTTTCAGTGATTTAGGCAAAGGTTGTGATTCTATTTCACGTTGTGATATAAAAGAAGATGCTATAAATGAATGGGTAGCCCCGGAATCAAATAATACTGATGCTGGATATGCAAAAATTAAAATAGTACCTGAAATTACTTCTCCGGGAATATTAGCGTCTTCGGCTCCCATCACAAATGCTTGCCCTTGCCTATTCCTTTTCTTGTTATTATTTTGGACTTGAGTCGCCCGTTGTGCCTGTTGAAATTGATATGCCTGAGGTGCATAGGGCGGCCTGTACTGATTTCCATAAGCCATGGCTGCTTGTGACGTTGGTGCCTGCATCATAGGTCGAGGTTGGGTTCCTTGAACTGGAGGTCGATATCCCTGATTGAAGCTTTGAGTGATTGCCCCAGTTGCAAGTATTTGAGGGCATTGATTTGTTAGATGGTTTCCTGCTCCACACTTCAAACAAAGCCCCAATCTCTTCCTACATACATTTATTCTATGGCCTGGTTTGTGGCAGTAATTACAGACAACGGATCTGTCTTGGTTGCCGTTCTGAGGACGCTTAGGCGGTCCCTGCCAATGATTCTTGGAGGATGCCCCCTCCTCAAAAGTCCTCTTAGGTTGTGGAGACCGGAAAGGTTGTTCTTCTTTTAGTATCCTTTCTTGGTCTCGAGCAGCTTCTGTTGCTTCTGAAAATGTTCGGCACCTATAAGAGGCGACCCTACTTTTCAGTTGGGTCCCAAGTCCTTCTACGAACCTGGATATCTTTGTGTCTTCATCTGCTATCATGTTGGGGGCAAATCGACTAAGCCGGGAAAATTTCGCTACGTACTCATCAACTGTACGTCTTCCCTGTTTCAGGTAGTTGAACTGCCGTTCTAATTCTATCCGCGCAGACTTGGGATAGAACCTGTCTTCGAATTTCTTCTTGAATTCCGCCCATGACATGTCCTCGTCCGAATCTTCTGGGTACTCAGCGCTCCACCAGTATCCAGCAATGTCCTCCAGCTGGATGCGGATTGCTGGCACCATGTCCTCAGGCTTAACTTTGGCAGCCTTCATTAAGCCTTCAATGGTTCTCAGCCATTGACTTGCTTCCATTGCATTTTCAGTCCCTTTAAACTTGGGCGGCCTAAGATCCCTGAATTCTTTTAAGGTTTATCCTTGGTATTATTTGAATTCTGCATTTGTTCTAGAATCGTAGCATTTGTGGCATGGGCAGCATTGGCCTGTTGACTATTGGATTCTAGGAGTTGCTGGAATAATCGGAACATGTCTGTCACGGTTGGCTCAGTCGACGTTTGAGATTGTGTATTGTTTGATTGATCGTGATTGTCCATATCCTGAAATAAAGACACAATCCCTCAGAAATTATTTCGGCTCACAATGTTTATTCATAACAAGGCATACAGCAGAGTCATATATATATCGTTAAAAGAGAGTATTACAAAAAGTGGTTCCCACTCTCAACTCTACATTTGTTTACATCCATTTCCATCTAACCTACTTATGTCACTCCACCTCCCCAAAATGTGACACAGTATCTATCTTTAACTATCCTTTCTTGTATACACATCTGCTGATTTCAAAATACCACACAGCAGACAAAAAGATTCCTTCTTTACTGTACATAATGTCGGTTAGGTTTTTTTTTTATTCTATGGCCTCGATGATGATTCTGTCCTCAGTGAGGATGTCAACTTCTGGATGGAGTCTTTCAAAATCATCTAAGGTACCCTCATATCCATGCAGTCCGATATAAACACGGTTTGGGTCTCGGACATGCAGGCAGTAAGTTATATTGGCCTGATTACTTCGGCTCCGTCTTCAATGTCCCTGACAATGGGACGCGTGACTGCATAGAATATTTGATAAACATGGATATCGTACCAGTCAGGTGCGTTCCACATTAGTCTGGCATAGCGCTGGTATAAGTATATAGTGTAATCACTTCCGTCCCATTCCAAACTTGGCATAAACAGATCCATTCCTACATTCATAGTATCTTTAAGAAAATATTTACCAAGAATAAAATATAGAAAAAGCATATTTATTTATAGATAGCATAACATGCTTCTGCTATATATATATACATAAGCTACATACATTCATATGTTACTTACCTATTAGTGCCTAATACTTATTTTACATATCTCATTACATATATTCACACACCCTATACAAAGTCAAGGATCTAATACTTGTTTACATAATTATATTTATACATCTTCTTCTTGCTGGAGGGTTTTCTAAATCCACATACGTCTTATATTTAGAATCCTTGCTTCTGGGTGGGCCTGCTTCCATTCTTCTAGTGTACCATTGCGTTCATTCTCTGGACCTTCCGATGGTTCTGTCTTGATTAATACATAATAGTGCACTGTATTATAATATACTTTCCTTTCGTCCACTATATCTGTTACTACTGGGTACTTCAGCTCGTAGTGTACTCCATAAGCTTCTATCATTCCCCTTGGAGCTACTTTCCACATCTTCCTTACAAATGCATAATACTCATCCAGGCTGTGACTATCGTTTCCTAATCTTGCAAAGGGCACGAAGCGGGACATGATCTACATTAAGAATTTCTTGAGTCAATATCCATTTACTAGGATTAAATAGTTGGCTAGAAAAGAGGTAATCAGCTACTAACTATTGATACTTTCTCCTTAGAGATTCCTAGAGTGTGATTGGGATTCGTAGTGCTCCTTACGATTCTAGAATCTACGTTTTATCCGAACCTATGTCCTATCTATATTTTCCATTCTTGCTGACCTGCATGGGCCACCACTTAAAGGACATGTCACGCCCCGCTTCCCGGATGGAAGGGTGACGTCATAACACATCCCCAGGCTACGCGCCAAAATTCGCGATTGTCGCCTGTAAACATCAGCAGAATGGAAAATACAAGAAATTACATGGTATTAAAATATAGTGTAGCATTATTACAGGGAACTTTTCCAGCAATATTGTTACAGATTATTACAAAATAGAATTGCAAATGACAACGATACTGCTGGTCATAACAGTGGGTAGTCCAGACAGTTACTTCTCGTTGTAGTGCAGCGATACTTCGGCGGAGGCGTCTTCTTCTTCTTCACCTAGTGAACAAATACTAGGTCGTTTAGAAAACGACGAGCAAGTCCTCGGCCAAGAACGGTAAAAGTTAAACAAAATAATGAAGATGTAGTTTTAAAAGAAGAGACATGGTATACTAAATTGCACTGCTATATATATATATATATTTTAGTAAAACATGAATGAAGATCAATATCCTACTCCATGAATAATAAGATTTCCGAGCTTCCCTTGAGCTTTTAATAGGAATTGCTTCCCTTGAGCAATTAATGACACTGCCTACTTATAATAGACAGCGTTGTTTTCAGGAGTAAGACTTGAAAGAAATACAGTTTTGAGAACAATACTCCGAATAATCCTCTAAATATTTCCCGTGAACAATCCCGTTAACCTGGGATCAGGTTGTAATTTCCGAGCCTCCCTTGGGCTAAAAGGACATCTATTGATGTTACTGTCATATAGATGTAGTATTGATTCACGAGCCTCCCTTGGGCTAGTACACCCTAGTCGCAACTAGATGTACTGATTCACGAGATTCACGAATCGCTGATCAGCTTTTTGTTGTTATTTATGTTACGGGATATCTAGGAATATTCAGTTGTTCTCCCCTCCCAGATGCTTTCTTAGATAAGAAATTTTCTAAAAATGTCCGGAAGTCGGAAATTTGTCTATCTCCTAAATTTCTTAAAAATTTCGGCAGAATCTCCTTTGTATTTAGGAGCCCCGAAAATTTACAAGAAACATTTATATAATGCAAGTAAAAATATGGGCTCGCCGACCCCTTCGGTGGAGCAACTCTCAACACCGGAATCACGCAAGTAAGTATTGGGCTCGCCGACCCCTTCGGTGGAGCAACTCTCAACACCGGAACCACGCAAGGAATAAAAGAGCAAGAGGAATTGGAGATCTATACCTGAGCAAGCATTGGTTACCTTTCCTTTGGCAATAGATCAACTTGCGGCTTGCTATTAGCTTTGCAATTTGTCACATAGAGCAAATTTTATTCAACTATGTAAGACTTTATAACGTATAACTATATGTGTACAGGTATATATATATATGTATGTATATATATATATGTAGATATATATATATATAAAGAGATATACATATATATGTATGTAGATATATATATATATATATATATATATATATATGTATATATATATATATATATATATATATATATATATATATATATATATATATATATATATATATATATATATATATATATACGTAGATAGTATGACGGAATTTAAACCAAATGAAACTCTTCCATAATATATGCATGAAGCAGGAGAATAAAGGAAATAAACGGGAATTATTTCTAAATATACACCAAATTGAGTAACCATGTAGTGAGTAGAGAGAAGCATGGTCCTTTTTACCTTCCCGGCGTACGGTACAACTGTTCAGTTCCAATGTTTATGACAAACTTACCAATGGCGAGTCCCATATGTTCATATATGTTTGTGTGTTCGAGTTCAAGTAGTTCAAGTCCACAACTTGTTCCCGTGACAAGTCACAACACCAGTTCCAGTGCCGAATTTTAGTTTCTTTGCTTATGTCTATCAAAATTGAACCTTTACTAGAAATCAAAATTGCAACATTTTTAAATTTTCTCAAATTGGGTTAAATATTATTAAAATTTCAGAATTTACTTAATCCATGATTAGGGATAATTCTTTAACCTTTATTCCAAACTAAAAATATTATTCGATGAAGAAACAAATATATAACATGAAATTCAGAATTTTAACGGATTAACCTATACAATTTTAGATTCCTAGTATTACCAAAACTTGACAAAATTTGTGTAATCATAATTTCAGAGTCTAATGTAATTTATAATAATTCCTATTAACCTAGATGGAAAAGATTAGAGAAGAAGAAGAGGAGAGGAGGACTTGCCTTGGGTTGGAAATGACCCAAACTTCTCCACAAGCCCTAATATTGAAATCAATAGTAAAACAACAATCTTGTTAGTATTCAAACCTAGTTAAAATAGGAATAAAGGAGAGGTTGGGGAAGAAGAAGTAGTTACCTAGGTTTTTTTTTTTTTTTTTTTTTTTTTTTTTTTTTTTTTTTTCTTCTTGGAGATTGGGAGTGGAGGAGAAAGAGGAAGGAGATGGAGATGATGGAGTGGAGGAGGAGGAGAAGGTGGCTGGAAGGGGGCGGACGGCCGGCGGCGGCGTCGGGCGGCGGCGGCGCTCCGGCCGGCAGCAGCAGTGGCAGTAGTGGAGAGGGGGGGTCGGGTGAGTGTGGGGGGGGGGGGGGTGTGAGTGTTTTTGTTTGTTTTTTTTTTTCCTTTCTCCCTTTCTTCTTGTGTGTGTGTGTTTATATAGAGGGGGGAAAGGGGTTGAGGTGCTGGTGGTGTTGGGTGTGTGTTTGAGTGTTAAAGGGGGGAAATTAAATAGAAGGGTGAGATGGTGAGGTGTCCCCCCCATTAAATACATGGGGGACACCTCTCCTTCTCAAATCTTCCTCATTCAAATTATTATTTTTTTTTTTTAACAAATAAGAATAATAATAATAATAATAATAATAATAATAATAATAATAATAATAATAATAATAATAATGAAATTAAGAGTATGACAAAAACCAATTCCAAGAATCAGTATTTTCACTCTCAGCAACAACATATGCAATAGGATATAGTTGATAGTTATGATCATGAGCAAAAACAATAAATAAAATACCTCTATATTTAGAGGAAAGAAAAGTAGCATCAATACTAATCACAGGTAAGCATCCCCTTAGAAATCCATCAATGCATGCCTTGAAACAAATAAAAATTCTTTCAAACCTATTATTTTCTGTAATCTTCATAAAACATTGGCTACCTGGATTTGTCTCAATAATTCTAAGACCATACTCTTCAAGACTACTATATGCATCAATATAACTACCATTTATTTCGGATAGAGCAAGTTCTCTAGCTTTCCAAGTCTTACAGTATTTAATATGTATTCGATGTTCCCTAAATATATCTTTTACAACATGAGATGGACTATACGACTGATTATCTCGAATTTTTTCAATAATCTGATTTTTAACCCATACAGTGGTAGCTAATGGATGAAAACCAGTTGTAAGTCCACCTAAACAAGAATGAATATTTTCTAGCGTTGCAATAGAAAATCTTTCGCCTCCACCTATGGCTTTAGCGTATACCCTCCAATGACAATTTGAACTATTACATTTATATATAATTCCAGTAGCATTATTTAAAGTAGCTGAACAAGTAAAACTACGTCTAATTGCTATATCACTAATAAAACTTCTAAATTTAGAACGATTCTTAAATTGTTTTTCAATAAATAATTCAGGAGTGCTAAGGCTATCAACAGAATCATCAAATTCATCATCTAAATTTTCAATTAGATCATCACTATTTTCATCATCGTTATTAACATCATCTACTACATGTTCTTCTTCAGTAAATGGAATAACTTGATGAGAAGAACTAGGACCAACGTTAAAAGTATTACAAGCAGGTATATTACTTACGTTTATGGATGGGGGCGGAGTGACATAGATATTAATATACGGTGATTGTGCATTCACTTGAAGAACAAATTTCCATGCTTCTTCACTATCTACATTTATACAGTTAGATACGAAAATATGTACTAATATAAATTCGTAGTCGATAGAATATTGATCAATAATTAGATTATGTAAACTAAGAAATGAAATATTTCGATCAACTAAAAGAACTTGGGTTAAACCCCCTTGATACGCTAACCCATTTAGTACACCTCCAAGCGAGCATAGTATTGTTAGATTTCCATCCATGTTGAAAACAAGATGAACTTTCTGTAGGAAGAGAGGAGCTTCAGCTTTCAACGAAATAGACTCGACAAACTTCTTGCTGAATGAGAAAGATGTTGTGAAGTGAATGAGAGAGATGTTGTGAAGTGAATGAGAGAGATGCTGTGAAGTGGTTTGATACTTATAGATGGTTGTGGTAATATAGCCGTTGGAATTAGAACGTTACAATTGTAACGTTGAGAATAATTGTAACGTTAGAAACCCAACAAAAGATAACTCATCTCAACCCAAAAAAATAAAACCAAACCCACCCAACCCAACTCCAACTCAAGTAAACCATAAATTTATTGAAATTAACCAACCCAACCCCCAACAAAATATAACCAACCCAACCCAAAAAAAAAAAAGTAAACCCTAATTAACCCACCACCCAACTAAACCGTAAACCAAATTTAAACCAAACCCACCCCCAAAAAGTAAATGCTCTATTTCAGCCAAACTGACTGTCGGAATTTGAGCTGATGCTCATTTTCCGACAGACAGTTTGTCGGATTTTTAACATACTTATTTTCCGACAATCGGTCTGTCGGATTGTATTGTTTGAACAAATTTTCCAAACAACTATCGTTTAAACAAATTTTATTTAAATTATTATCGCTACAGTAAATTTTCTGTATTTTTAATTAGAAGAAAATAACGATAAGACTATTTTGGATGTACCTCTATATATTTTTTTCATCATAGTTGCAATGTAATGAATCAAAAGGGAGGAGATGAATCTAATATAAGAAATGTGGATCTAAAAACAATTAACTGTGAACGTTGCAATAGATTTGCTTGAAATATATTAAGCTTGACAATTTAAATTATATTTGCCACTACAAGAAATTTCATTTATAGTGACGGAAGTTAGTGACCGAATGAATATTCAGTCACTAGTAAAAAACTAGTTGTGTCGGATTGAGTGAAAAGTCAGTAATACTATTTGTGACGGAACAAATACTTAATGGTGACGGACTATGCGGTCACAAATTTTTTTTTGGGTAAAATAGATGTATAAATATTATGGTTATTTTATAAAAAATATTAGGGACCCTTAAATCAGTCACTAATAAAAAGTACATCTATACTTAATAAATAATAATAATAATAAACATTTAATAACTTAACTTTTAATAAGAAAGAGGTATCTAAAAAGGCAAATGTTAAAGGCCACCCCCAAATTACTAAGGGCAACCCTCCTACTAAGGGCAACCATGAATTTTTTTTTTTACTAAGAGCAACCAAAGTTGAACAAGTTTTACTAAGGGCAACCCTCCTGCTCGAGCTCGACGCAGCTCCGGACGGCGACCAGGTCGCATTCTCTGACCGTGATGCCGACGTGGTAGGCCTTCGAGACGCCGGAGGCGTCGGGACCGAACGTCCGCCCGAAGGCCGTCCTGGCCTCGGTGAGGTAGCTCATCGCCGGTCGGATCTGGGCTACTATGTCAGGAGAAAAGAGAGGAAGGGGAGGAAGGGGGAAAAGAGAGGCTCACTGTGGGCGGCTGGAGTAGCTCCGGCGGAAGGCGATGGGGGTCCGGAGTTGGGCGCCGGCTCTGGTGGAGCGGCACCAGGCGGGACGAGCCGTGCGGGGGTGCAGCCGCCGGCTGCTGCTGCTGCAAACGCAGCTGTTGCTGCTCCTTGCTGCTCCGCCGCAGCCCCTCCCCCTCCGCCTCCCTCCCCCCGCCGCAGCCCCCCCCCTCCTCCCTCCGCCTCCCTCCCACCGTCGCAGCCCCCCTAGCTCCCCTCCCTCGTCGGTGAGACCCCCTTTCGTTGAACAGAAGCCGCGGATCGTTCGCGGGGAAGGCGGACTGCAGGCCTTGCCTGCAGTCCTATCTTTACTTTGGACTGCAGGCAAGTCCTGCAGTCACTGTAGGTCAAAAAAAAAAAAATTCAATCGAGAACTGCAGGCCTTGCCTGCAGTCCTGTCTTCACTTTGGACTGCAGACAAGTCCTGCAGTCCTCGATTGACAGGAGAGGGTGGCCCTTAGTGTTTTCCAAATGGCAAACTTGTAATTTTTTTAAAGTTTTAAGTTGGTGGCCCTTAGTAAAAAGGGGGTGGCCTTTAACATTTGCCATCTAAAAAAGGGGGCTGACTTATTCGGAGAGAGAAAGTAGGGAAAGAGGTATCTAAAAAAAGGGGGTGACTTATTCGGAGAGAGAAAATAGGCGCACCTCCAAAATTTCTCCCGCGCCCTATTTTCCGATTTCAGGCCTCCTCAACCCGCGCCCTATTTTCGGATTGCAGGCCTCCTCATCTAAATATTCTCTTCTAATTTCTTGTTTCTCCTCCTCCTCTAGGTCATCGGATTTTCAGCGGAGGCGTACGGTATTCTACTCGTCCTTCTCTCCTCTCCCGGTTTTCCTCTCATACTTCTCTATTTTTTTACAACTACCCATCGAAGTCCTCCTCGTCCAGAGAGGAGATCCCACCGTCCGGCACAGGTATATTTCAAAACCCTAACCCAATTTATTTTTCTATTTTTCCAGCTCCTCTGCTTCATCATATTTTGCCCTTTCAAATCTGTTTTAGAATTATTAAATTTTAGGACTTATTGATTTCTTAGTTTGTGCATACAAATGATGTATTATAAATTATTTGGAGGAGTTTTTACATGTTTATAAAATAATAGTATACAGTCCTTAGAAGATAGAATTTTGTTAGAAAAAAATTCAGTTACTAATTTTGTCGAAATAATATTACAAACCATAATGTTGTCCAAATAATATTGCAAACATCAAATAATTAAAGAAATTTGTGCACATATGACATATTACAAATTATTAAGTTGTTTGGCAAATTCGAAGAAATAGGTGTTAACCTGCATCTTTAGAGTACCATCGTCAAGTGGAGGAGAATTTCCTACACATTTCGGTTACGGAGAGTAATGATTGATGTACACATCTAGTTGCATAAGTAGGATTGTTTGAGAAGATGCGCAGTCCACACGTGTCGAAACAAAGTCATGTTTGGACTGTATGTACCCATGTGAATGTTGTAAATTATCCTGCAATTTCTTTGATGTACCTATTGTCTATATAATGTTTATTCACCTTGGACAGCAAAAGTTCTTCAATGTTAGCAGACTTTTGTTCACATGGGTACAAAAGCCTGTATGTACCCATTATCCTGCAATTTTAGCAAGCTGTATGTACCCATTATCCTGCAAAAGTCTACAATTTTAGAAGACTGAATGTTCACATGGGTACAAAGATCTTGTGCCTAGAAGGACACTCTAAATTTTTAATAAATAGCAGACATATCATGAAATTATCACGACAAGAGATGATTTATGAATATCCTTCCATAACTGAATGGCATGACATGCACGTAATGTTATTGATTGGGCCATGATGTTAGTGAATTACTTAATGCTTAGTGTGCCTAGAAGGACACTTTAAATTCTCATGGTATATAGGTGTGTAGGTAGCAGGTCATCCAATAGATGGGTGTGTGTTTAGAGGGTGTCATGAGCCAACATTTGCATAGAGTATCAGTATCCAGCCTAGGGACTGCAGGTATCAGCATGTTCAAGCTGGACTGTAGTGTTGTATGTAGCCCATACAAACTTGTGAACATGTCATCAACTAATTTGTGTGTGTATACTTTACATCAGTGCACAGATTGGGTGAATACATCAGTATTACAGTACTGTAGACAAGGCCCAAATATAGAAAATGACTATGTATAGGAATGCATATCCTCCTATCTATATATAGATCTCTAGTAAGAATGATGTGTAAATTGCTTTGAATTGTTCTCAACTTATTATGTGAAAAAGGAATTAATCAGATTGTTGGTACTCTTCTTCCACAAATATTTTCAGTGGGTACGAAGCCAGGTCCATAGGCCTCAAAACATATAGTTAAAAGTCGTTCGGTATGGTAATGGACTCATGATCATTCCAAAGAAAATTGAGATCCATTCTAAACTTTTCATAACCCAGTTAATATTGAAATGTGCATAAATATAGATAATATTACAGTCTAATGTAAAAAAGGGGAAAAAAAAAGGAAATGCATACATAACTTGAGAATTGAGGCTCTTAATCATGTAAAAAAGGAAATTCATACATAACTTGATAATATTACAATCTAATGTAAAAAAGGAAATTTGTATGTACTGATTATTTTTTTACCATTCAAATAATTGGGATTCTTAATCATAAGCAAGACAATGTTCATTTTTTATGTTGTTGTTCTTGTCAAACACGCTCAATTAGTTATATACAAAGTTTAACTAAAATATGGTCTCTACCTACGACTGAATTCCATGTTTAATTATTTCCTAATCTAATATACCTCATTTTCTATATCTTTCTTTAGGTTTCCTTTTTTTCGATTATCTACTCATGGATAAAGGTTGGATACATTTGAATCGCAATTCTGGAGAATACATAGAAAGGATGAAAATGTGGTTAGATGATGTGTTTGAAAATTATGAATATCCTTTATGCAGGGAACCATTGATTGGAAACCTGAGCAGCTGCCTTATATGCATATCATCAAAGAAGTACAATTATCACATTTTGCTGTTTTGTGGAAGAATTTTAGAGCAGAAATTAAGAAGAACTATTATACGCCTTATATAGGAATGGAAGAATGTTGGGAGTCTGGGACTGACGACGTTAGTGCAGAAGTTTGGCGTCTTTTAGTTGAAAATTGGGACAAAAGCGATGTTCAAGTATGTGTTAAAACTTACTAAAAAAATACAATTGTTATGTTGTTTTTCATTACATTGGTGTCTTTGTTCATTACAGGAAAAGGCTCAAAAAAATAAAGAGAATCGGTCACAACATGTCTATCATCATACCAGTGGCACAAAGGGTTATGCTCGCAGTAAAATAGAATATGTAAGTCATTTTTGTATGTATTTACATTGTTGTTTTTATATTCTTTAATTTGTTTGTTCTTCAATTTTATAGATTTATTTGCATATGATTGTTGCCGTCATTTAGTGTTTAAAATGAACTCGTGATTTATATATGGCTTTATGCTTATGTTTTTATGGCAAGGCTAAGAAGCATGGAGATGCACCTGACCCGATAATTTTTTTCCAAGACAAACATACTCGAAAGGATAAAGAATGGGTATCTGAAACTGCTAAGATGAAATTTGTAAGAACTACTCTTTTACATTTAATAACTTTCTTTAGTAAATATTGTGAAAAATAATCACTTTGGTTTTACATATAATTAAATTTAAAATTTTCAGGTTGAGATGGAGCAGAACTTGGAGAATTTGGTTACAGTTGAGGGCCATGACACGTTGGAATTGCGACAAAGAGCATATGTCCAAGCAATGGGTCCGGAGACGCGAAATCGAGTACGTGGTGAGGGGCTTGGTGTGACGCCTCATCAGCGACCTTGGGTCCAAATTGCTTCCACAACATCATCACGAAGGTCTCGTAGCCAATCGTATATACAGTTGCAGTCAGAGTATGTAGATGTGCAAAAGGCTTATCAAAATCGTATCACTGAATTGGAGGAGGAAAATCAACACATACGAAAAGAAATGGAGGAGCAACAACAAAGAACACAACAACAATTAGATGCTTTATCAGAAAAGATGAATATTATGCATTCTCGACACTTCCAACAACCATCACAAGAAGCACCCTCAAGGTCATTATCTTCCCAGCAGCAACATATTCAATCATCTCAAATGCCATATTATCCATCTCCTATTTACCCAACTCCGGGATACCCTCCAATGTTTTATCAACCTCCTGTGATGTATCCTCAAGCTGTTACTAATGGATTCACTGCTTTGCTTACGGGGGAGGATAGACAAAGTGACCATGAAGAAGAAGAACTTTTGCGCTCTACTCGTAGTAGTGAGGGACATAATTAGATCAACTTATTTTGATTGTTTTTGGAACTTAAACATATTATTTATTTATTTTTTCATTACAATTTAGAACATCACTTTGTATTGAGGATATGTTCTCTTTTTTTGTAAATAGCAGACAAGTATTTTTTTATTTTTGAGTTGTTTGTCTAGTCTGATGAATACATTTTTGTTGGCTTCAATCTTTTTAATAAGAGTTAGCTTCTAGTATTTTGTATGCTAAAATTGTGATTTGGTTAAAAGAAATTAGTTTCTATTTGGATCATGTAGTCATGGCTGATTTCTTATATTATTAATGACGGATTGAACAATCAGTAATGATGTTCAAAAATTCATTAATTTTATTAATGACCCAACATTAGTGACTGACGTATTAGTTAGTAATAATTTTATTAGTGACCAAACAATAGTGACTGACTTATTAGTTAGTAATATTTATTAATGACCCAACAATAGTGACGGACTAATTAGTTAGTAATAAATATTAAATAATTTTTGATATTAAAAGATTAATACTTATCTACGTGGCATGTCCAATTATAGTGACGGATTTAGGGATTCGTCCGTCACTAGTAGTATTAGTGTCGCTCGTAGTAGTGACTGACACTAACTCCGTTACTCATGTGATTAATCCGTCACTAACATCATTTCTGACGGAATTCAGTCACTATTAGTATATATTAGTGACTGATCTTTGTCGTAACTATAAGCAAAAATTGTTGTAGTGTGCATTTTGGAATTCGGTATAAGTTTTAAATAGGGTGCGGCTATCCGTATCCCACCACATGCTAAGCACACCCCAAAAATAAAAATATTTCCTATTCTATCCCTCCCTTCCTCCGAACTGCTCAGCACACCCCACCCCCCTCCCGACCCCCTTCCTCCTCCTCCTCCTCCTCCTCCCCCAATCCCGACCCCTCTTCCTCCGACCTTCGACCCTGACCTCTGACCCCGGAAGAGGAGGAGGCTCCGACCCCGGAGGAGGAGGAGGAGGAGGAGGAGGATCGGCGGGAGGAGGAGGAGTAGGGGAGGGGGTCGGGAGGAGGTGGAGGAGGATCGGCGGGAGGGGAGGGGGGTGGTCGGGAGGGGAGCGGGAGGAGGAGGAGGATCGGCGGGAGGAGGAGGCGGAGGGGAGAGCGGGGGGGGGGGGGGTCGGGAGGGGAGCGGGAGGAGGAAGAGGAGGGTCGGCGGGGAGGAGGAGGAGAAAGGTTGGAGGAGGAGCAGAAAGGTCGGCGGAAGGAGGGGAAGGGTCGGGTGGAGGAGGAGGAGGAGGAGGAGGCGGCTCGGCGGGAGGAGGAGGAGGTGGAGGGTCGGGTGGAGGAGGAAGAGGAGGAGGAGGCTCCGCGGGAGGAGGAGGAGGAAGGGGGTTGGGAGGGGGGTGGGGTGTGCTGAGCAGTTCGGGAGAAGGGAGGGGTAGAATAGAATTTTTTTATTTTTAGGATGTGCTTAGCACGTGGTGGGGTGCGGATAGCCGCACCCTTTTAAATATCGTACATGTTAAGCATATTTGGAAGGTGGAGCATCCTTGTACTTTTTCTTGCCATCTAAAAAATTCATCCAGACTAATGATTACTTAGCAATGGAGGAAAAAGAGTTTTAGATTGTAGATTCGTCTAGATTAGTGGTTTGGCTAATTTTAGACAAATTATGTACCACCTTGACCAATATTGCAAGTGTGGGATCATCTTTCCCTGGTATATATGCACATATGTTGCATGTATTTCATGATCATGTACTTAGAATATTGTATGAATTTATGAATTATATATTCAACTGATCACAATTGCCATAGAATAATTATTTTAACATGCAATCTAATTATATTATCAACACATTGTTCACCTATATTACCAACACATAAAATAAATCCATAACATGATGTATCATTCATAGCATGTATTTTTGTCCATATTTTATCTGATAAAATGTGGGAAGCTTTGTTGTAATCCCTCCTAATTTTCCTAATAAACCTATTAATTAGCGGAAAAAACTTTGATGCAGTAGGGGGTATCAAAGTTTTGATACCCCCTATGTATGACATGTGGGCCCCTCCTGCTTTGTAAAATGTGTACACATATATATATACACATAAATTTTGAGAGGGCCCACATGTCATACATAGGGGGTATCAAAACTTTGATACCCCTACTGTATCAAAGTTTCTCTCATTAATTAGCCTTCCTATAAAATCCCTAAACACATTTGTCCCCAAATAAAGCATATTGTTTAAATCACCATTTTTTAGTCGAGTCTAAAGCCCATTAACAGCCCAACTTGTTTACCCTTAGGGGGCGTTTGGTATGCAGAATACTATATAGCCGGGAATTCTATATTTCTGGGAATCAAATTCTCTGGAAAATTACATTCCCATGTTTGGTGACAATATAAATATTCCCGGAAAAAAAATAAAAAATAATAATAACGAAAAAATTGAACAATTATAAAAAAACCGGTAAAAACGACAAAAAAATCGATAAAAATGAAAAAATAATGGTAAAAAACGAAAAAAAAAAATCGATAAAAACGACAAAATAACAAAAAAAACGACAAAAAAGATAAAAAACGACAAAAATCGGTTAAAACGACAAAAATGACCAAAAAGCGACAAAAAATGTATAAACGACAAAAAATAACAAAATAAGGGTAAAAATGACAAAAATAACCAAAATATGACAAAAACGACATAAAATCGGTAAATATGACAAAAAACCAAAATGCGACAAAAACGACAAAAAATCACAAAAAAAATCGGTTAAAACGACAAAAAATGACAAAAAAAATCGGTTAAAAACAAAAAAAATCGGTTTAAACGACAAAAAATAGCCAAAAGCGACAAAAACGAAAAATAATCGATAAAAACGACAAAAAGGACAAAAAATCGGTTAAAACGACAAAAAATCGGTTAAAACGATAAAAAAAACGACAAAAACGAAAAAAATCGGTAAAAGCGACAAAAAAAAGCGACAAAATGACAAAAACAACATAAAATCAGTAAAAATGACGAAAATGTGACAAAAAACGACAAAAAAACGACTAAAAAATCGGTAAAAAACAACAAAAATGCTACAAAAACGACAAAAAAATCGCTTAAAACGACAAAAATTGACAAAAAAAAAGACAAAAAGGACAAATTGGGTAAAACGACAAAAAATAATCAAAAAGTGACAAAAAGACAAAAATGGGTAAAAACGACAAAAAATTGCTTAAGACGACAAAAAGTTGGTAAAAACGAAAATTTTTGACAAAAAAGCGATAAAAACGACAAAAAAAAAAATGTTCAAAACTAATCAAAATTGATCAAAAAAAGAAGAAAAAAATTTAGACAAAATTTTTTTTTGTCCGGACAAAAAAAAATCCACCTATTCTCAAGGAATAGAATTTCCATGTTTTGTGGGTAAACTATTTACCCGGATATTTATAATTCCCGAAAATAAATTTTTTATACGTCAAACAAATGTGATAATAGATTCTCATCTTAAATTTTTTCGTGAATAAAAACAAATACCGCGTACCAAACGCCCCCTTAATTCCCTAGAACCAACTAACCCACAACTTCTCTTAATTTTAATGCTTCGGATGAAAAATTTCTGTAAGAACAACCATCTAAGTATTTTCTATAATTTACTACATTGGAAAAATTCACAGCTTAAATAGAAAAGAAAAAAAAAAACCCGGCTGAAAAACAAAAACAGTATTTTTAGATTTTATTTTTGGCTAAATTACAACTTAATACCCTCAACTATTCCACATTTTCAACTTAATACCCTAAACTTTGATAGGCATCAACTTGATACCCTCTCCCAAAACGGTGTTAACTGAGTTAAAAAATGACAAAAATACCCTTTAAAAAAACCCTCCCCCTCTCTCTCCGGCAGCCCCCCCCCCCTTCTTCCTCCGGCGGCCGGAGAGGGGGCTGCACAGCCACCACAGCAGCGACTGCTGGAGGCGCGAGCGCGCGGCGAGCAGCGGGCGGGCGGGGCGGTTGTGCACTTGGGGGGCGGCTGAGCGCGCGGCGAGCCCGGCGGCGAGCAGCAGCGACAGCGAGGGCGGCTGAGCGCGCGGCAAGCCTGACGGCGAGCAGCGGCGACGGCGAGGGCGGCTGAGCACGCGGCGGCTGAGCGCACGACGAGCCCGGCGGCGAGCAGCAGTGGAGGCGCGAGGGGCGTAGCAGCAGCGGAGGCATGATCGGAGGGAGGGGGGTTGCTGCGCGCGGTGGTACGACGCGCGTGCCTTGGGGCGGCGGCGGTAGGGTCGGGGGGGGGGGGGGGGGTCGGTGTCGGCTGTGCTTGGGGGGTGGGGGGGGGGGGGGGGGGAGCAGCCCTACGACGGAGGCGACACGCAGCCCTACGACGAAGGCGGCGTGGGGAGGGTGGGGTGTCCGGTGTGGGGTGGGGGGGCTGCTGGTGGAGAGTGATGGTGAGGGTGAGGGGAGGGGTAGTTTAGGAATTAGTATTGTATTTTATTTTTATTTTTATTATTTAACGTTGAAACTGACGGTCAGGATGACGGAGGGTACAAAGTTGAAAATATTAGTTGAAAGAGGGTATTAAGTTAGTACCTATCAAAGATTAGGGTATTAAGTTGAAAATGTAGAATAGTTGAGGGTATCAAGTTGTAATTTAGCCTTTATTTTTTCAATAACAACTTGTTAGCAATACTCGTGAAGGGATAGTAGGGATTCAGATTGTAAATGAGTCTATGAAGCAAGTTAGATAAGGTTTAATTCAACTAATTAATACATAATAATTTCATTATGTTATCTTCTTTAATGGTTTTAAGATTTAAATACCAACTTAATATTATCATCAATTTCCTCTCCTCCTCCTCTACAATGTAACATAGCCTCAATCTTCTTCCTCCTCTCCTCCCATTCATCTTATCATCATGCATCCATCTCCAAAACCTTTGTTGGATGAATCACAATGGGTGATCCGGATCCGAAACACCCTCGAAGATCAAGAATGGGAATTAGAAGACGACATCAACGTGGCGTCGTCGTCCATCGCCGGAGTCCCGAAGCCCTTGCTGTCGACCAAGCGCGAAGCCTACACTCCCCAACTCATTGCGCTCGGGCCGTACCACCACGACAGGGAAGAGCTAAGAGAGATGGAGAGGTACAAGCTCTCCGCCGCCAAAAGGATCCGGTCCCGACTACCTACTATGATCAACTTTCGACACCTGGTGGATCTCTTTGTCAAGGTCGAGTACCGGATCCGTGCCCATTATCAAAGGTAAATTATACCTATTTTGACGTGTCCTAGTGTATTTTGAAATGTCCGAGAATACATATGCATGGAGTATCCACTACGTTTCCAGAGTGTATGTACAATGTATGTTTGTTTTATATTTGAAGTTATAATCACATAGGTACCTTCCTCTCAATGGTGAGACATTGGCGTGGATGATGGCTATCGATGCATCGTTCCTCCTCGAGTTCCTCCAAGCCTACACGGTCGCCGAGCCCGACGTCGGCCCCCTCCGGATCCCCTCGAAAGTGGCTCGAACGGCAAGCTCCGGTCGGAGGACGTCGACCCACGACATGCTCCTTCGCGACATCGTGATGCTCGAGAACCAAATCCCGGTCTTCCTCCTCCACAGGGTCTTAGAAGTCCAATTTTCGGCACGGCCGGATGTCGTCGCCGCCGCCGAAGAATCCCTAACCCTGATGCTAGTCGGGCTTCTGAAGGATCTAACACCTTTCAAGATGATGATCAGCAACTTCCAATCCATTGTCGACGCGAAGCAAAACTCTCACCTGCTGGAACTCCTCTACCACTCGATAGTCCCTGCTGCTTCTTCTTCCGTGGAAGAAGAAGAAGAAGAAGAGGAAGAAGAAGCATTGGTCGAGCCGGGTGACCGTACTAAACGATTCGTCGCCGCGGCGAGAGCGCTCGTCACGGCTCGAACCAAGGCGTTCTTATCGGTGCTCTTCAAGCTACTGATCAAGATACCATGGAACGTGATCACGTCCATGATCCCGACCTTCGCAGTGTTCAAACATCTGATCGAGAACAGTACTACCATCATGGCGTCGACGTCGTCGCAACCCGCGGAGTCTAGCCCGCATCGCGAATTCGGTCTCCAGTTCGAGGAGATAGCGATCCCTTCCGTGACCGAGCTCGCCTACGCGGGCGTCCGCTTCGAAGCGACCGAGGGAGACCTGACGAGCGTAGCGTTCGACACGAAGACGGCGACGCTGCGCCTGCCGAGGATCAGCCTGGACGTGAACTCGGAGGTGGTGGTGAGGAACCTGGTGGCGTACGAGACGGCGGTGAAGCCGGGGCCGCTGGCGTTCACCCGCTACGTGGAGCTCATGAACGGCATCGTGGACAGCGGGGAGGACGCGAGGGCGCTGAGGGAGGCGGGGGTGGTGGTGAACGGGCTGAGGAGCGACGCGGAGGTGGCGGAGCTGTGGAACGGGATGAGCCGGTCGGTGCGGCTGACGAGGGTCCGGTTCTTGGACGAGGCCATAGAGGGGGTGAACTCTTACTACGACGGGAGGTGGAAGGTGAGGGCGGGGAGGTTTGCGAGGAGCTACGTGCTCTCTTCGCTGCCTCTGCTCCTCCTCCTCCTCATGCTGTTGTTGATGGGCTTTCAGGCTCTCACTGCAGGGATTGGCCTTTGGGGTGGTTGGGCTAATTGGAGGAAAAAGAACCCATAACATTCACCAATTTTACAATTTAGATAGAATGTTGTACAAATTGATGCAGCGATTTTCCTTAATTTTTTCTGGTATTTTTTCAGATTTTTTTTTTGTATTGAGAAACAAAGTTTGTTGAAATTCTAATTTTATTAGAGAAGTCTAACTCACCCAACCCAAGGAAGTTTTCATTATTATTACTAGTAGATGCACGTGTTTTGTACGTATAATAACATATGATATTATTCAATTATAGTCAAATATTTCTTCTAACTCATGTGGTGTGGATGAGATGTATTATTTTTGTTTGGTTGAGTTTGATTTTCCATGTTGAATATATATAATAAATTTAAACTTTTTTCCAACAACATTTTACATAATTTAAAAATAAAAAAATGGACCAACTTATATATACGGTTTAGACAACTCACTTTTGATCCGTTTTGAAGGTTCATTATATAGTGGAAGATTTTTAACGACAAAAATGCAGGCCCATCTGGAGTTTTCATCACCAACTTGCTAGATTGCGCGCCGGCCCATCTGGAGTTTTCATCACCAACTTGCTAGACTGCCTGGCGCTTATGTCTACAAAAAATTGCCAAGATAATAATATTTTTTATTTTTTACTGATTATGTTTCAGTACCCAACTTCCATCCATTCCCTTTTATTCTCAAATCTCTCCAAAATTTGATCGTTTGATCTTCATATTTCCTCTTAGTGATCAACTCCATTTTGATTGACATAACGAAGGAAAATAAGGCTATGTTTATGAATTTTTTAAATGTAAGCTAGAACGGCGGGGTTTGCAGCAAGACAGATGCTAGGTTCTGTTTTGATAGAGAAGTGACTGACACAGTAATGTGGTTGATGTTGCTGTTGAGCCAACAAAGACAAACCTATCCTTCTCTCCCTCCCTCCCATTGTGTGGACCCCACTAGTTACGGCTATTATTTTTCAATCAGAAAATTTTCAAAAAGGTGGCAAAAGAGTGTAAAATTATAGAGAAAGTAATATGTTGAAAAAATTACAACAAAAGGAAAATGTCGCAAACACACTTGACGACATGAATATAATTTTCTTTCTTTTTTTTTAGAGTGGTAGAGGGTGCTATATAACTTCAGTAACAAATACGCAGCCTTTTCCGTCACTAAAATATGGGAATTTTTTTTTTATAAAATTTGCAGCGATGTCGCCAACTGAGTTGGCGACATGAGTGCATGTGCATACACTCATGTCGCCAACGCTGCTGGTGACATATTACTTTTCCTACATTTCATCCAACATGTTATCTTCTATGCAATTTAATGTTATTGCCGGAGCACAATTTTTCGATGGAAAACTGAGAATATGAAACAATTGTAAAAACAATGTTATAACGCAACACTTCTAGGAAGGTTGCGCAAGTATAATGAAGATCTAAAAAGATATCGTTTATGATATTACGAGAATCTAAAAAGATTTCGTAATCACAGCAGCGAAGAAGATGACAGGCGAAAGATGGAAGATGGCCTGCTGGGGTGAATGATCACCGTTGCTTAAAGCTTTATTCGCCCTACACGAACAACTTTCAGGAACCAGCAAGTTCGTCGGAGAACTTGGAACACTCCTGCTCTTTTGACTCCTCAGATGGACACGAACTCCCTTGCAAAAGCAACGCTGGTGCGACGCATTTTCTCTCTCTCGAAGGCTCCGATCAGAACTGTGTTAAAGAACACGTCTGAATTCTGTGTTTACTTGTGCTAAAGAACACTTCGTAAACTTTCTGTGGTGGCTTCTCTTTCTATTCTGTAATGAGCCTTGAGAGAGAGGATGCCTTATATAGGCCCTGCAGCAACTGGTCGGTTGCCACAAAGTTAGGGACGTGTGTCACGACCCGCACCCTAGTGTTAGGGCACGAGACGTGGGTACGTCCAGCCTACGCCGCAGTGTCGACGGTAGAACGCTGTTCTAGGTCATAATCACATCTAAAATAATATGCTATACTCTCCAGACGGAGCACAAACACATAAGGATACTATCTCAATCACAACTCTAAAGATAGATAACAGCACGATGAAATAGATAAGATAATCCACAAGAGAGAATCAGGAGTGATAGTAAAACAGTTCTATTAAACAACCACAAGAATTCCAATACAGCTCTAAGACAAACAATACAGAAAATGAACAACCTCTAGGTAAATACTCCAAGCTCTACCAGTGTCCTCTAGGCTAACTGTGAACTCCAAGTACCTGTAAAATTTTATCAACGGGTCCAATCAGGACAGGAACGAGCACATATCTCTCACAACAGTTCATATCAGGAATGGACATATAAAGCAAGCTATAGAAAATTATACATGAAACGCTGTAAAGAGAAATCAACAGGAGAGAAAATATAACTGAGATATGATAAATAAAGAATATAACATTCTACGTGAAACAGAGCATGAATTGGTTATGTAAACAGCTTGGATTGCACATGGATACAACTATGGAATGCACATGGATAACTACTGGGGATAATGATCACATAACCAACTAAACTCTCCCTGCCCCCAACCAATACACAAGAATCGAAGCATGTTATGTTATTGCACATGGATAACAACTACTGTATACATGGGGCTCATATGGTCATGAGTGTACATGAATAACACATGAGTGCACATGGATAAAAGTGAATACATGGAGTACATGATGAACATGATAAAGTACATAAAACATGACATACTCGATGTATCCGAGGGGATAACATCGCATGAAAAGATCCATAGGGTACCGATCCGTGTGAACGTCGTGTCAGCATCAAGTATACTAGTCTATAACAAGAGTACATATCCAAAGAAGCATAAAAAGATCAGAGAATGTACTCGCCTGGTAATCCAAGCCGCTGATAAATGTAGATGTCCAACTGGAGTCACAGTGTCCTATTTAGAGCAATCACACGTCACAAAAGAGTCTAACATGAAATAAAAGTAAACTACAGTGCATTCTAGATAGTTCTAGGTCCTTCTAGGTCAAAGTCCAATCAACAAGTCCACTAGGTCAACTAAAGTCAAATTAGAGTCAACTAAGTCAACTAGTCAAATTCTAGTTCAACCCGGGTCAAACTAAGTCAATGGTTGACCTATAGTTAATTTTTGGTTAATATAGTCAACCTGGTCAAAGGGGGATCAATTCTAGTCTCTAAGTATTAAACTATGAGGTTGTACTAATTCCGAATTACAGAAAAATAAGAATTGACTAACTAATGGTGACACCTAGAGAAAATATCTACAAACATTGTCGGATGATAAAACAAATATTACCAACGTGTCCAGAAGGATCAAATCAGCTAGGATTGCTTGTCCTTAAGTCCAATTCTGGACACAGGGGCAAAACGGTAATTTCGGACGAAAATGATGTCCGCCGTTGGACCCGCTTTGCACCGAAAAGCGTGCCAGAGTCAACGGTCTCTAAAGTCGTCAAACTACATGTCTACGGATTCAGTTTTCTGATACGAATCCAACTGTATGTCCAAAGTTGGATTTCGGCGGGCCGTGCACAAAATCGCCCGTTGAGTGGGACCTTGGGGCCCGCAAAACGACGTTCGATTCGACTGTCTCAGATTTGGACCAAACTTGGCATACAGGACCAGAAAAATGATACGGTTCTGATGGCACAAGTTACGTCTCGATCTGACGATCGTGCACAAAGTAATTGGAGAATTTGTAACGTACACGATACGGAGAATTTCGACGGATACACATCAAATTCGTCGCGCACACGCGACCAATTTGAATTCCGTCAAAGCCCACACGACTACGAAGCCGTTACGCAGCTTTCGATGCTTTCGGTTCGCGACCACGTCGTCCCAATTGGCGTGACGTACGTCGTGTGGAACAATTTCAACGTTTTGAAAATAGATTTTTGGGAAACTTTGGAATTCGATTTCTCGACGCTCAATCGATGATCTCGAATTCCGCAAGAAGGGATTCGAAGCCCTACATGTTGTCTAAAGTCTCTTCAAAAAGTTTTTCTAATATGTCACTGGATCGATCGTAATCGATCGTCGAACAGGGGTTCTTGGACTGATTTCGGTCCTGTTTCGGGACAGATTTTTCGGTTTTTTTGGCATCGATTTAGTATCGATTTCGATTCGATTAAGTTCGAAACGATCCATTGGTGTCGAAGACCTATAGGTTGGGTTTCCAACGCCTGTTTCGGTTTGAAAAAAAACGGAGAGTCGGGGAAGAATTCTCACCAGGAAGTCGGGCTTGCTGCTGTGCGCTGTTGCCTTGCACGCGCGCGCGAAATCCAGCCGTGGACGGCCGGCTGGCCGTGGCTCCGGCGGCCTGCGATGGCGCCGAGGGTACGCGCAGAGGCCGCCCAGGGGAGGAGGAAAGCATGGGTTCGTTAGGGTTTGTGTCTCTCTCCCTCTCGATGGCTCTATGTTCGTATATATATGCTGAATTCTCAACCGAGAACCGCTCGGTTTGGGAGTCGGGGGAGAACAAGGTTTGCTCAGGCTGAGCTATTGAGCTCGGGCCTGCCTGGTTTTGGGGTGCGTTTGGGATGGGCCGGGTTGTTCAGTTGGCTAAAGGGAAAGGATGGGATTAAAGGAATCGGGTCTTGGGCCTACTGTTGTTAGCTCGGGTTGCCAATTCCATTGGCCTGGGCTGGCTCTAAGCCTCTTATTAATATTCTATATCTATATAATAATTAAACATGTATATACATATATATATTCACATATATATGTATATATATATCTATATATATATGTACACATACACGAATATATATCTATACGTATATATACACACCCATACGTACGTATATATAATATATTATATATACATACAAATTCACTCATATACTCATATATATATATATATTTGTATATATATACATTCACATATACGCCTATATATATATATATATATATATATATATATATATATATATATATATATATATATATATATATATATATATATATATATTATATATATATATACACACTTACGTATATACAATATATATTTTATATATATATACACTTACATTTATATATCTATATATTTTCATAACATATATACATATATACACGTATATACATTTATCTATAATATATATATCTGTATATATACACATATATATTATATTCATATATACATACAAATACTCACATATTATATATATATTTATATACATTTCTATATACACATTCACGTATATATATTTATTTGACAATAGAATAATATAACCAATGAAATAATAATATTAGATAACAATCTCAATAAATAATAATAATAATAATAATAATAATAATAATAATAATAATAATAATAATAATAATAATAATAATAATAATAATAATAATAATAATAATAATAATAATAATACCCATTGTATAAGTAACCAAATATCCTTAAGTCTATCCAAAAAGCTAGGAAATATTTGTACATACCTAAAAGTAGGTCTACATAGGCTTGGGCTTAGTTCGGGTCCAGTTTGCACTAGTTTGGTACAACCGGGATCCCTAAAACTAAATATTATAATTAAATAAATAAATAATCTACGATAAGGGTTATGTCGCAACTTGGTCTGGTTTTCCTAGTTAGGACATCACTATGGCTCGGCCTTCTCTACTAGGGCTAATACACTAGTCAAAGCATGCCACTGCACTACCCGTGCCATAATTCCTAGTCACCTTGTACTCCAAAACTCAACCATGGCTAAAATCATCTACCGTAATAATTAATTAAAATAATTATTCATAAAAAATCTAAAAATCACCATTTAATTAAAATAAATAAAAATTTTCAAAATTTCGGGAAGGGAGGCTACAAATCTACCCACCTTAAAAATAATTTCGTCCTCGAAATTTAGGTCGGTCGTACTCTTTCTAGGTCAACACCCAACAATCAAAGTCTCTAAGAAAAAAAAAATTTTAATCATACAATTAGGAAGAATAACCTATGCAGGATCATGGTCAAATCATAGGAGTTGAATGTCTCACCTAGGTGTATAAGTCATACTAGATCAAGCCAGTCATCGGGTATAAAACATACAAATAGTCTAAGGAGTCCAATTGGAAAGATAGGGAATGTCAATCATCAAGGCCGTTGGGCAGTCTACCAACCTTTATGAAATTGGCAACTATCAAAGAACGTAACTAGTAACTAACTCTGAAGGGTTTCTAATTCCAAATATAATCAAGAAAATCAAAGTTTAAATCACGACTTGTCAATAGCACAAAAAAATAATCCCAGCACACTATATATATATATATATATATATATATATATATATATATATATATATATATATATATATATATATATATATATATATATAAGAAAATTTTAGTCCCAATACGACCTAAGTTGATCAATCAGAATGAATCGATGTTTGGGCAAGATAGAGAACGAGGTCATTGAAGTTTGAGCACGAGTATCCAAGATTTTGAAATCCATGTCACAATTGGTTTAATTCAATTGAATAAGATCCCAATATATTGGATGATAAGAAGGATGACCAAGTCAACTGGTCGGTCAAAGGAATTTAGAATTTAAAGGGTGATGCAAGGATATAGAATGGAATCAATTTCCTCCTTTGGTATGGAAACTATATGTGATACCTCGGGTCTGTCTAATAAGTATAGGGCCTTGTCTTTCTGAAATATGTGAAAGGCAGACAATAAAGAGTTCAAAGGCGATGTTATCGAGTACAATACGTGGCTCATAGACGATAAAATAGTTCAAAGGAGAATTGTCAAGGCTCTCGCGGATGAGATATATGACGTAGAGTCTCATCCACGTAGAGTAATATATGAAAGCGAACCAAAGTGCAATAGGTTGATCAGACCATCTTGCACCGGTTCTGATTAGACAATATGTTAGTGGGTGCTAGCCCCCAATAATATATGTCATGATCAAGCTTGAAAAGAAGATAAGCTTGCAAAGCTGGTTCTAAATTAGCAACATAAGGTAGTCAAAATATAAGTAAGGATAATGATGAAAGAAGTTAAATAGTCTAAGTGAACTTATCAATGTGGTTCACAATGACTAGAATTTGTTGGGTAGTGAGACATTCTACCCACCTTAAAAGAGTTAAACTAATAGGGTGATGGAACAACGGGTCAAGCCATCAAGATAAAGTACAAAGTTGAGCATTTAAGGAATCAAGCAGAACACCAACACATGTCGGGTCAAAAGAAGTGAGCCAAGTTGGATTTCTAATTGAAATCGAAAATAGTTGGTATTATGGTATAGATCATAGTTAGTCATTTCGACTTGAAAGTCATATCAAGAGGATAGTATACAAGGAGATGAGTTTAATGGGACACGATATGCCCAAATGAAGATGGACTCGTCTGGGCCTTGTAGATAATTTGTTGGAGGGTAACAGCTAGTATTACACTCCGAATATCAAAGTCATGGTAAGAAGTGTCAATGATTCAAAAATAGAAAATGGAAGTTCAAGAGGTGACACTTAATATACAAAGTAAAGGAAATCAAGTTGAAGCACGAAATAAAATCAGTTACAGAATAAAATAATTTAGGGATACAGTTCTAGAGAGAAAATACTGTTAAAGAACGATCAAATCATTATTCAAATATTACGAACGGTTAGAGAGTCACAATAAAAGATCTAGATTTGAGGAAAGTCAAGTATCATCTGCCTCTGAAACCCTGAAGTTCACCTGATCATAATTGCCAATCGTATCTTTACCTTACTAGTCTTCCTATGATAATTCAATCCTCATATGTTTACCATCCAGATTTTACAACCTTCCGTCATCTAAATTCTTACCATGATCATCATAGACAGGATTCTAAATTTTCAAAACATTTCTCATGAAGCATGTCCCTTCTTATTAATAATCAATACTATTCATTTTAAATCAATTTCCATATTTCTTCACATTGCCTCAATTTAGATCCGAAACCTCTAACTCAAGTTTATGAGATTTTTAAACTGTTTAAATTGTTTTCTCGTATCATCCAATTCGTAAACCTCTAGGTCTTACAAATTTATTTTCCGTCGTAAAATCAACCTTCATATTTTCTTCGACATACACCCATGAATATTATTCTCCTAAATTTCACTTCTTCTTTTTTTTAATCTCATAACAATGTCCAAATTTCCATAGCCTTATGTCCTCTCTATCTAGTCATTTCCTTGCAATATCTTGTTCAATTTCATATCTTCATTGAATACCATTTGTCACTTCCCATTCCCAGAATACGTATTTTTAGAATGCATGTACTGTTTAAATGTAAATTTTTTATATTTATCATGTATTGCTCTGTATTTAAATTCCTTTAATTTTATGTTAATTAATTTCCTGCAATTTCATTTCTGCACTTTACTTTCTGCTTTTATACTCTGCTTTAGCTTTGCTATGGGTTCAGCTCAGATTGGTTTAATTATGTTGGTTCATCATGAACCGAAATAAACCCCCACCTACCACCACCCCTTCCATTTAAAGCCCATCTCCTTTCTCTCTCTTCATTACTTCACCATTACTCTTCTTCTTCCTCATAACTCTTCCACCAACCTAGAAGAGATAGGCAAGTGCCAACTTGTTTCTTGATGGATCCCTATTTTTATTGTTCCATCATCTTCCCTATTTGATTTTAAGTCTCTTTAGTACTTAGCATTTTCAATTTCCATGGCTTATTTGTTGTAGATCTAAGTTTGTTACATTTTTCGGATTTCTTAGGTTTTGATCTAGTAAACTTTGTTATCTTCAAGTTTTGATGGTTCCATGTTGTAGAGAATTTCGTTCTACCCAATTTTGACCTATGGAAGTCCATATTTGGACTTGGGATGAAGGATTTATGAAGCTTGGAAGCAATGGCTTCCATGGTTCCCATGGTTCTGTTCTTAGAAAATTCGGAGAAGAAGGACAGTCTCAGCGCATGGTTATTTATTTCCCAACCTTTTTCACAGCGCATGATATTTATTTCCCACAGCGCATGAGATTATTTGTTTCCCAATCTCATTCCTCAGGCGCATGAGATTATTTATTTTCCAATCTCATTCCTCAGGCGCATGATATTATTTATTTCCCAATCTTATTCCACAGCGCATGGTTATTTATTTTCCAACCTTTCCCACAGCGCATGATATTTATTTTCCACAGCGCACGAGATTATTTGTTTCCCAATCTCATTCCTCAGGCGCATGAGATTATTTATTTTCCAATCTCATTCCTCAGGCGCATGGATTATTTATTTTTCAATCTTATTCCACAGCGCATGATATTTATTTCCCAATCTCATTCCTCAGGCGTATGGATTATTTATTTCTCAATCTTATTCCACAGCGCATGATATTTATTTCCCACAGCCGCATTCCTCAGGCGCATGAGATTATTTATTTTCCCAATCTCATTTTCCTCAGGCGCATGATATTATTTATTTCCCAACCTTTCCCACAGCGCATGAGATTCTTTATTTCCCAAACATTCCCCACAGTGCATGAGATTTATTTATTCCCCAATCATTTCCCACAGTGCATGAGATTCTTTATTTCCCAAACATTATTTATTTCCCAATGTTTATTTTTCGAATTTGGCATTAATTAACATTGATTGTTATCTTGATTAATTATTGATCATGCGTTCCTAGATGGAACTAAGAGACTGGCTAGTCATCTTATTGAAATGAATGAATGAGACACGTTCATATTAAGTATGAACTACTATAATCGATTGGCCGATCCCGAATATTGACATACAGGCACACATGCAGGCTTCAATTTATTTATTTATTTATTTTACTATAAAAGAAGCATGTGTATTTTATGGTCAAGGCATGATTGTTCCGTGGTTAGTTTGGATTGTTGTATTACGCTATGTAAGACCTACAACCTAACCGTACGGGCATCGTTGTAGAGTTGTGCATATCGTATCCCGTACTAAAGTACTCATTCCGAATGACCATGATCCACGGCATGGGATTTCACTCAACGTAGAGACTATTAAGTTAAATAAAAATAATGATTGCATAGAGAGAATGGATTTCCGAGTTCTTACATGGCAGCCCTTTTGGGACTAGTAGTGTCCGACAGGCCGGCTGGTCCCCACAGATACTGCAAACCTGCCACACGGGCATGGAGCGGTATCTGGTAATACTATTTATTGTATATTGTATATTGATGACGGGCGTCCCGCTGGGACTCGTCTAATTCATGATTGGCGCAATTGATTGATTGGATCGACTAGCCTTGCTTGTCCATAGTAAGAACTGAGAAATCTTTATTGCATAATTCCAGGATAACTTGGAGCTCACAGTAGTAAGCCGTAGGAGTTGGATGGCCGTTTAAGTTGATTTGTTTGTGTACTGTACCTACTCTGTTACCTAACTGAGATGATCAGAGCATCAGGACATGACGGGCCAACTTCTGTCCTTGTTTGGTTGGGAGGTTGGTTCGAAGTGTCGTGATGTTATGTGAATCCCAGTAGCAAGCAGAGATCTATTATTATATTCTCTTATTTACTGGTTTAATGTCTCATATCGTGCTTCCTTGCGGTACTTGCTATTAGAGGTCTAACCTCTCTGGTTTTGTATGGCCAGATTTAGAGCCGGTTCCCGAGGACTCAGCTTACCTCTACCTCCAAGATGGTCAATACTAGAGGAATGATCGCAGGAGGACTCGAGTGGGTTCCTTACTTCCCCGCTCGTTTTGTTAATTACTTTACATTTTGCCGCTTGGCACCGACATGTTAGTCGGATTATCTTGTACTTACTTTTACATAATTGTAATTAAGTCAGACTGCAGCTGATAACAATTGTGTATATGTTGCTATATCATCTGGCTATGTTTTGTGAAGCCAGATCTCAAGAACATCTTGACTAAGCGTTTGGGACGCCTTATTGCTTATTCTTAAATGTTCTCTGTTATTGCTTCTTGTTTGAATGATTGAGACAATAGATGTGAAGTGACCATAGCGAGACTTTCGTGTAGTATGCACCCCCTTGTCTTTTAGACAGCATTGATCGTATTATACGGTATTCATCTACCCGTAATACGTAGCTGGCTGAGTCATTCTCCCGCTCTCCAGTATTCTGGTTCTGGGGCGTGACAAGGTTTTAGTGGTGGCCCATGCAGGTCTGATTTCAGACTTATGGGGTATTTTAATTTATAGGATGTCTCAATCACACATGTTCCCTCTTGATCTCATGATCCGTTACTCTCGACTCTAGCTTGACATTCTGGTATCCTTTGACTTCATTGATCTTTTCTGTCCGATCGTTTGATTGTTCTTTTGTCCCTTTTCTTAGGGGCACTTCGTTCGCATCTGCCAGGACTGGACAACAACAACAAGAGCAACACGGATAACCTGACCATGTTGGTCAGCAACAAGGGCCGGTACTAACTCAAGAGGCTATTCAAGAAGAAGTGATAGTGGAAGCAGCAGCTGGATCGAAGTATCCGAATGTTCCACCACCACCAACAGTTCCACCTACCCCTGTGGGAGTAGACACACCAGCCCTTCTGGAGATCATGAGAGGAATGATGGCTACTCAGCAACATCAGATGTTAGCCCAGCAGCGCATGCACACTCAGCTACAAGAGCAGAATGTATTGCTTAACCAAGGATTGCAGACGGCATTGGAAAGAGGAGTGAGGACTGATTCAAGAGCATCAGCCAGGTTTTGCAAGTACAATCCCCGCCGTTTCGAGGGCACGGAGGATGCCATCTCAGCAGATGCATGGCTTAAAGATATGGAGGCTATTCTGACAGCAGCGAAGGTGCCGGCAGAAGAACGTGTGGATCTAGTGAAGTTGTTACTTCAGGATCTCGCACGTGATTGGTGGGAATCAGAGGAAGTGGGCATCAGGCGTCCTGTTGCTTGGGACGATTTTACTGCAAGATTCAAGACGAAGTACTATGGAGTTGTGGCGCAGTTTGAGCTACAACAGAAGTTTATCAACCTCAGACAGGCTGGCAAGACTGTAGATGCTTATGCAGCAGAGTTCTGCAGATTGAGTAGGTTCGCCCCAGAGATGGTAGCAACAGAGAGCCAGAGAGCTATGAGGTTCCAGCAAGGGTTTCACCTTGAGCTCTTGCAATTGATAGAGGGGCACAATTACCAGACTTTTGATGAAGTATTGACGGCAACTCGAAGGTATGAGATAACCGTTCAGAGGATTACGGCCAGGACTGGAGGTCAGAAGAGATCTCACAGTCAGAGTGAAGGAGGAGGGGGAGCAGCGCCCCGAACAACATCACCATCCCTTGGCATTCGCATTCACGATGTGGCAATGCGAGGGCCAACACCACCACCCAGGCAGCAGCAACAGCAACAGAGGAAGAACCAGCAACCCCCAGCGGGCTGCACTTATTACGAGAAGATAGGGCACACTAGAGATGTGTGTCGGACATTGAACAGACTGTATTTGATATGTGGAAATCCAGATCATCGGGTTACCACATGTCCTATGAATTCGAGGTCAGGAGGACCAGTGCAACAGTTTCCTGCTCTGCCAGCACCAGGGGCAGGGCAGTATCGAGGACCCGCAGTGGCAGTGAGACCATTGGCCCAGCGTCCGTTAATGCCACAGGCTCAGATATTTCGGCAGCAGGGACCGCCGATACAGCAACACCAGCATAGACCACCCCAGCATCACCAGGACAGGGGCCAGCGGCAGCACCAGGCTAGGCCGCAGCATGGGAACCAGCAAGGAGGTCGAGGGCAGGCATTCACTCTGTCCTTGGAAGAGGCATTGGGATCGGGAGATGTTGTGGCAGGTAACATTCTCGTCGCCTCTTATCCCGCAGTAGCATTGTTTGATTCGGGAGCATCGTACTCATTTATATCTGCACAATTTGCAATACGACTAGGAATGGAGTTCGAGGCATTGCCAGGGAGGTTGAATATACTCACTGGTAATGGGCTCGTAGGAGTTAGTAGAGTTATTCTAGCGTGTAGCGTTGTAGTTTGCGGGCATTCCTTACCCGCCCGGTTGATAGAATTTCCTGTTGGAAATTTCGACGTTATCTTAGGCATGGACTGGCTGAAAGACAGTCATGCGACGATAGATTGTCGTAGAGGGAGTGTATCTTTTGATATCCCAGGCATGAAGAGATTCACCTTAGTCAGATCAGAGGCAACTCAACAAGAGCAGGGAGTAATAACGACAATGGAAGAAGTTCAAGTTCCGAAGGTAGTTGAAGAGTTTCTAGACGTATTTCCTGAAGAACTTCCAGGTCTGCCACCAGTTAGAGATATTGAGTTCAGCATAGAATTGGCACCTGGAACTAAACCGATATCAGATCGAGTTTACAGAATGGCGGACTCGGAGCAGGCTAAGGTATATCAACACATAGAGGAACTGAAGGAGAAGAAGTTCATCCAAGCTAGCATATCACCATGGGCAGCACCAGTGGTACTTGTGGGAAAGAAGGATGGGTCGTCCAGATTATGCATTGATTACAGGAAGCTTAACGCGGCGACAGTAAAAAACAAGTACCCACTACCCAGGATCGACGACTTGTTTGATCAGTTGAGCAAAGCTAGAGTTTTCTCCAAGATAGATCTTCGTTCAGGGTATCATCAAGTGAGGGTTCGGAAGGAGGACATTCCCAAGACAGCATTCAGGTCGAAGTATGGGCATTATGAATTCTTAGTAATGCCGTTTGGTTTGACCAATGCTCCAGCAATATTTATGAATTTGATGAACCGTATCTTTATGCCATACTTAGATCAGTTTGTCGTTGTGTTTCTTGACGACATTCTCGTATACTCTGCTAGTGAAGAGGAGCATGAAGACCACCTCAGAAAAGTGTTACAGGTTCTGAGAGATAACCAGTTGTATGCCAAGCTCAGCAAGTGTGAGTTCTGGACGAATCATATTTCATTTTTGGGTCATATCATATCAGGAGCTGGAGTAGCAGTAGATCCCAAGAAGGTAGAAACAGTAGAGAGTTGGCCAGTACCCAAGACCGTAGCTGATGTACGAAGTTTCTTGGGATTGACGGGTTATTACAGAAGGTTCGTGTCAGACTTTGCAAGGCTTTCAGCACCCATGACCCGCTTGACACGGAAGGATGTACCATTCGTCTGGTCGGCAGAATGCCAGACATCATTTGAGAATCTGAAGCAGAAGTTGATATCAGCGCCTATTCTTACATTGCCAGTTGGACTCGGAGGTTTTACCGTTTATTGTGATGCGTCAGGTAAAGGACTTGGATGTGTCCTCATGCAACATGGGAAGGTGATAGCGTACGCATCTAGGCAACTTCGGGACCACGAGAAGAATTATCCAACTCATGATTTGGAGTTGGCGGCAGTAGTATTTGCTTTGAAGCTATGGAGGCATTACTTATATGGTGATCGAGTGGACATGTACACAGACCACAAAAGTCTGAAGTACATTTTTACTCAGAAGGAACTGAACATGAGGCAGAGAAGATGGTTGAAGTTGATTAAGGACTATGACGTGGAGCTTCAGTATCATCCAGGCAAGGCTAATGTGGTAGCAGACGCTCTCAGCAGGAGAGACGGCGCATTTATGTTAACAACACAGAGGCATATCTTAGAAGACCTTCAGGAAATGGGCATCGAGGTTGTACTTCCTAGTGATGTAGGAGTTCTGGCGAGTCTACAAGTTCAATCCAACTTGGTAGATAGGATCAAGGCAGCTCAGACACAAGACCCAAGGATTCAGAAGCTTAGGACAGAATGTGAGTCAGGACTCAGGAAGGAAATGAGAATTCATGAAGATGGTACACTTAGGTTTGGGTCACGTCTATGTGTGCCTAGTGGAGATATCAGACAGGAGGTTATGGCAGAAGCTCACAGCTCTCAGTATTCTATTCACCCTGGAGGGACCAAGATGTACCAAGATATCAAGCGGCACTTCTGGTGGAATGGGATGAAGAGGGAGATAGCTAGATTTGTTTCCCGTTGCTTGGTATGTCAGCAAGTGAAGGCAGAACAGCAGAGGCCAGCTGGGTTATTGCAACCGCTTCCTATCCCGGAATGGAAGTGGGAACATATTACAATGGACTTTGTGACCGGTTTACCAAGATCACCAAGTGGTAAAAATGCTATTTGGGTGATAGTAGATCGGCTTACAAAGGTGGCGCACTTTCTTCCTTTTAGAGTAGGGCAATCTACGGAGAAGTTGGCAGAATTGTATATGCAGCAGATAGTCAGGCAGCATGGGGTCCCATTCAGTATTGTGTCAGACAGAGATACCCGTTTTACATTACATTTTTGGAAGAGCTTACATCATAGCTTGGGTACCAAGTTAAGATTTAGCACGGCTTACCATCCACAGACGGACGGGCAATCAGAAAGAACAATTCAGACTTTAGAAGACATGTTGCGAGCTTGCACCCTAGATTTTGGAGGATCTTGGGAGAGCCACCTACACTTGGTCGAGTTCTCATACAACAACAGTTATCAAGCCAGTATCCAGATGGCGCCGTTTGAAGCACTATATGGTAAGAAGTGTAGGTTGCCACTAACATAGGATGATATCGGGGAGAGAAAGATGTTAGGCCCGGAAATGATTGTTCAGACAGTTGAATTGGTCAAAGGAATTAGAGAGCGACTTCGAGTTGCACAGGATCGGCATCGTCATTGGGCGGACCAGCATCGTAGGCCGCTAGAGTTTTCTGTTGGGGATCACGTGTTCTTGAGGATCTCACCTACCCGTGGGGTCATTAGGTTTGGCGTTCGCGGGAAGTTGAGTCCGCGGTACGTGGGCCCATTTGTTATTTTTGAGAGGATAGGCGATGTTGCTTATCGTTTATCCCTTCCACCTTCGTTACGAGAGGTGCATGACGTATTTCATGTATCTCAGTTGCGAAGGTATGTATCGGACCCAAGCCATATCCTTGATCATTCTGAGCTGGTTGTTGGTACCAACCTGTCTTACGAGGAACAGCCTGTGTCTATTTTGGACCGAAGAGAGAAGATACTCAAGAACCGAACAATTAGCCTTGTCCGGGTTGCTTGGGGTCATCACTCTTTAGGGGAGTCAACGTGGGAACGTGAGGATGATATCCGATCACGGTATCCGCACCTGTTTGACTCACAAGGTATATCTCTTTCTGTATACCTTGATTGTCTTAACTCCTCATGCTTGCCACCTTACGAGTAGAATTGCTTGGTATCGTAGAATGTTCAACATAGATATGTTACATACTATTGACATTGTAGAATGATTGCTTACTTAAATTGCTTATACCTAGAGTAGTTCAGCTCTGATGTTTCTATCATGCTTGGATTTGAAATTCCGAGGACGGAATTTTTCTAAGGAGGGTAGAGATGTCACTTCCCATTCCCAGAATACGTATTTTTAGAATGCATGTACTGTTTAAATGTAAATTTTTTATATTTATCATGTATTGCTCTGTATTTAAATTCCTTTAATTTTATGTTAATTAGTTTTTTGCAATTTCATTTATGCACTTTACTTTCTGCTTTTATACTCTGCTTTAGCTTTGCTATGGGTTCAGCTCAGATTGGTTTAATTATGTTGGTTCATCATGAACCGAAATAAACCCCCACCTACCACCACCCCTTCCATTTAAAGCCCATCTCCTTTCTCTCTCTTCATTACTTCACCATTACTCTTCTTCTTCCTCATAACTCTCCCACCAACCTAGAAGAGATAGGCAAGTGCCAACTTGCTTCTTGATGGATCCCTATTTTTATTGTTCCATCATCTTCCCTATTTGATTTTAAGTCTCTTTAGTACTTAGCATTTTCAATTTCCATGGCTTATTTGTTGTAGATCTAAGTTTGTTACATTTTTCGGATTTCTTAGGTTTTGATCTAGTAAACTTTGTTATCTTCAAGTTTTGATGGTTCCATGTTGTAGAGAATTTCGTTCTACCCAATTTTGACCTATGGAAGTCCATATTTGGACTTGGGATGAAGGATTTATGAAGCTTGGAAGCAATGGCTTCCATGGTTCCCATGGTTCTGTTCTCAGAAAATTCGGAGAAGAAGGACAGTCTCAGCGCATGGTTATTTATTTCCCAACCTTTCCCACAGCGCATGATATTTATTTCCCACAGCGCATGAGATTATTTGTTTTCCAATCTCATTCCTCAGGCGCATGAGATTATTTATTTTCCAATCTCATTCCTCAGGCGCATGATATTATTTATTTCCCAATCTTATTCCACAGCGCATGGTTATTTATTTCCCAACCTTTCCCACAGCGCATGATATTTATTTTCCACAGCGCATGAGATTATTTGTTTCCCAATCTCATTCCTCAGGCGCATGAGATTGTTTATTTTCCAATCTCATTCCTCAGGCGCATGGATTATTTATTTTCCAATCTTATTCCACAGCGCATGATATTTATTTCCCAATCTCATTCCTCAGGCGCATGGATTATTTATTTCTCAATCTTATTCCACAGCGCATGATATTTATTTCCCACAGCCGCATTCCTCAGGCGCATGAGATTATTTATTTTCCCAATCTCATTTCCCTCAGGCGTATGATATTATTTATTTTCCAACCTTTCCCACAGCGCATGAGATTCTTTATTTCCCAAACATTCCCCACAGTACATGAGATTTATTTATTCTCCAATCATTTCCCACAGCGCATAAGATTCTTTATTTCCCAAACATTATTTATTTCCCAATGTTTATTTTCCGAATTTGGCATTAATTAACATTGATTGTTATCTTGATTAATTATTGATCATGCGTTCCTAGATGGAACTAAGAGACTGGCTAGTCGTCTTATTGAAATGAATGAATGAGACACGTTCATATTAAGTAAGAACTACTATAATCGATTGGCCGATCCCGAATATTGACATACAGGCACACATGCAGGCTTCAATTTATTTATTTATTTATTTTACTATAAAAGAAGCATGTGTATTTTATGGTCAAGGCATGATTGTTCCGTGGTTAGTTTGGATTGTTGCATTACGCTATGTAAGACCTATAACCTAACCGCACGGGCATCGTTGTAGAGTTGTGCATATCGTACCCCGTACTAAAGTACTCATTCCGAATGACCATGATCCACGGCATGGGATTTCACTCAACGTAGAGACTATTAAGTTAAATAAAAATAATGATTGCATGGAGAGAATGGATTCCCGAGTTCTTACATGGCAGCCCTCTTGGGACTAGTAGTGTCCGACAGGCCGGCTGGTCCCCACAGATACTGCAAACCTGCCACACGGGCATGGAGCGGTATCTGGTAATACTATTTATTGTATATTGTATATTGATGACGGGCGTCCCGCTGGGACTCGTCTAATTCATGATTGGCGCAATTGATTGATTGGATCGACTAGCCTTGCTTGTCCATAGTAAGAACTGAGAAATCTTTATTGCATAATTCCAGGATAACTTGGAGCTCACAGTAGTAAGCCGTAGGAGTTGGATGGCCGTTTAAGTTGATTTGTTTGTGTACTGTACCTACTCTGTTACCTAACTGAGATGATCAGAGCATCAGGACATGACGGGCCAACTTCTGTCCTTGTTTGGTTGGGAGGTTGGTTCGAAGTGTCGTGATATTATGTGAATCCCAGTAGCAAGCAGAGATCTATTATTATATTCTCTTATTTACTGGTTTAATGTCTCATATCGTGCTTCCTTGCGGTACTTGCTATTAGAGGTCTAACCTCTCTGGTTTTGCATGGCCAGATTTAGAGCCGGTTCCCGAGGACTTAGCTTACCTCTACCTCCAAGATGGTCAATACTAGAGGAATGATCGCAGGAGGACTCGAGTGGGTTCCTTACTTCCCCGCTCGTTTTGTTAATTACTTTACATTTTGCCGCTTGGCACCGACATGTTAGTCGGATTATCTTGTACTTACTTTTACATAATTGTAATTAAGTCAGACTGCAGCTGATAACAATTGTGTATATGTTGCTATATCATCTGGCTATGTTTTGTAAAGCCAGATCTCAAGAACATCTTGACTAAGCGTTTGGGACGCCTTATTGCTTATTCTTAAATGTTCTCTGTTATTGCTTCTTGTTTGAATGATTGAGACAATAGATGTGAAGTGACCATAGCGAGACTTTCGTGTAGTATGCACCCCCTTGTCTTTTAGACAGCATTGATCGTATTATACGGTATTCATCTACCCGTAATACGTAGCTGGCTGAGTCATTCCCCCGCTCTCCAGTATTCTGGTTCTGGGGCGTGACACCATTTAATTCTCTTTTCCATTGCTAACCTTCTTTAAAGCCTTAGGGTAAAACTGCCCGAGAATTAATAACCAAAATTTTGAAGTTCTCAACCTAAGTTGACCTTGAATATCCTCATCAGTTTTGAAATACTCTTACGAATTATTCATACCAAGTTTTCTCTAAGTGTGGTTTGTTTCCAGACTGGTAGTATATATCTCTTTGATTCCATCCTAGACCTTTACCACATATCATTCTCAAGTTTCCTTGTTAACATCCAACCCTTTGGATTCCTACAAAATCATCACACGATAACCAGTTCAATCATCTCTGAACTACATGATTTACGACTCTTCCTCAACCTTTTCCATAAAAAATACGAAGACTCAAGGGTTAAAAAGTATGCAGGTACGACAGAGTTTAAGAAAATGGGAATACAAGAAATAATGGTAAGGAAGGAATAATGAAGATCCGCTCAAAAGAGATGAACCAATCAAGATCAAATTTAAGAGGAAATGGAATTCAAATCGAAATTCGTAATGAGATTCTCAAGGGTCGTCCCTGGAATCTCTCAAAGGATCCAAAGTGTGATTGAGTATCTCTAATTCTAATACCTTATTTCTTATACTCTATAGCAGGCTCGTAGCAGTACAACTAAGTCGTCGTGCTACTACGAAATCGCACAATTACGAATCTCGACCTGCATGGGCCACCACTAAAAACGTGTCACGACCCGCACCCTAGTGTTAGGGCACGAGACGTGGGTACGTCCAGCCTACGCCGCAGTGTCGACGGTAGAACGCTGTTCTAGGTCATAATCACATCTAAAATAATATGCTATACTCTCCAGACGGAGGACAAACACATAAGGATACTATCTCAATCACAACTCTAAAGATAGATAACAGCACGATGAAATAGATAAGATAATCCACAAGAAAGAATCAGGAGTGATAGTAAAACAGTTCTATTAAACAACCACAAGAATTCTAATACAACTCTAAGACAAACAATACAGAAAATGAACAACCTCTAGGTAAATACTCCAAGCTCTACCAGTGTCCTCTAGGCTAACTGTGAACCCCAAGTACCTGTAAAATTTTATCAACGGGTCCAATCAGGACAGGAACGAGCACATATCTCTCACAACAGTTCATATCAGGAATGGACATATAAAGCAAGCTATAGAAAATTATACATGAAACGCTGTAAAGAGAAATCAACAGGAGAGAAGATATAACTGAGATATGATAAATAAAGAATATAACCTTCTACGTGAAACAGAGCATGAATTGGTTATGTAAACAGCTTGGGTTGCACATGGATACAACTATGGAATGCACATGGATAACTACTGGGGATAATGATCACATAACCAACTACACTCTCCCTGCCCCCAACCAATACACAAGGATCGAAGCATGTTATGTTATTGCACATGGATAATAACTACTGTATACATGGGGCTCATATGGTCATGAGTGTACATGAATAACACATGAGTGCACATGGATAAAAGTGAATACATGGAGTACATGATGAACATGATAAAGTACATAAAACATGACATACTCGATGTATCCGAGGGGATAACATCGCATGAAAAGATCCATAGGATACCGATCCGTGTGAACGTCGTGTCGACATCAAGTATACTAGTCTATAACAAGAGTACATATCCAAAGAAGCATGAAAAGATCAGAGAATGTACTCGCCTGGTAATCCAAGCCGCTGATAAATGTAGATGTCCAACTGGAGTCACAGTGTCCTATTTAGAGCAATCACACGTCACAAAAGAGTCTAACATGAAATAAAAGTAATCTACAGTGCATTCTAGATAGTTCTAAGTCCTTCTAGGTCAAAGTCCAATCAACAAGTCCACTAGGTCAACTAAAGTCAAATTAGAGTCAACTAAGTCAACTAGTCAAATTCTAGTTCAATCCGGGTCAAACTAAGTCAATGGTTGACCTATAGTTAATTTTTGGTTAATATAGTCAACCTGGTCAAAGGGGGATCAATTCTAGTATCTAAGTATTAAACTATAAGGTTGTACTAATTCCGAATTACAGAAAAAATAAGAATTGACTAACTAATGGTGACACCTAGAGAAAATATTTACAAACATTGTCGGATGATAAAACAAATATCACCAACGTGTCCAGAAGGGTCAAATCAGCTAGGATTGCTTGTCCTTAAGTCCAATTCTGGACACAGGGGCAAAACGGTAATTTCGGACGAAAACGATGTCCGCCGTTGGACCCGCTTTGCACCGAAAAGCGTGCTAGAGTCAACGGTCTCTAAAGTCGTCAAACTATATGTCTACGGATCCAGTTTTCCGATCCGAACCCAACCGTATGTCCAAAGTTGGATTTCGGCGGACCGTGCACAAAATCGCCCATTGAGTGGGACCGTGGGGCCCGCAAAACGACGTTCGATTCGACTATCTCAGATTTGGACCAAACTTGGCATGCAGGACCAGAAAAATGATACTGTTCTGATGGCGCAAGTTTCGTCTCGATCTGACGATCGTTCACAAAGTAATTGGAGAATTTGCAACGTGCACGATACGGAGAATTTCGACGGATACGTATCAAATTCGTCGCGCACACGCGACCAATTTGAATTCCGTCAAAGCCCACACGACCACGAAGCCGTTACGCAGCTTTCGATGCTTTCGGTTCGCGACCACGTCGTCCCGATTGGCGTGACGCACGTCGTGTGGAACAATTTCAACGTTTGAAAATAGAATTTTGGGAAACTTTGGAATTCAATTTCTCGACGCTCAATCGATGATTTCGAATTCCGCAAGAAGGGATTCGAAGCCCTACATGTTGTCTAAAAGTCTCTTCAAAAAGTTTTTTTAATATGTCACTGGATCGATCATAATCGATCGTCGAACAGGTGTTCTTGGACTGATTTCGGGACAGATTTTTCTTTTTTTTGGCATCGATTTAGTATCGATTTTGATTCGATTAAGTTCGAAACGATCCATTGGTGTCGAAGACCTATAGGTTGGGTTTCCAATGCCTGTTTCGGTTTGGAAAAAGACGAAGAGTCGGGGGAGAATTCTCACCAGGAAGTCGGGCTTGCTGCTGTGCGCTGTTGCCTTGCACGCGCGCGCGAAATCCAGCCGTGGACGGCCGGCTGGCCGTGGCTCCGGCGGCCTGCGGCGGCGCCGAGGGTGCGCGCAGAGGCCGCCCAGGGGAGGAGGAAAGCATAGGTTCATTAGGGTTTGTGTCTCTCTCCCTCTCGATGGCTCTATGTTCGTATATATATGCTGAATTCTCAACCGAGAACCGCTCGGTTTGGGAGTCGGGGAAGAACAAGGTTTGCTCAGGCGAGCTATTGAGCTCGGGCCTGCCTGGTTTTGGGGTGCGTTTGGGATGGGCCGGGTTGTTCAGTTGGCTAAAGGGAAAGGATGGGATTAAAGGAATCGGGTCTTGGGCCTACTGTTGTTAGCTCGGGTTGCCAATTCCATTGGCCTGGGCTGGCTCTAAGACTCTTATTAATCTTCTATATCTATATAATAATTAAACATGTATATACATATATATTCACATATATATGTATATATATATATCTATATATATATGTACACATACACGAATATATATCTATACGTATATATACACACCCATACGTACGTATATAATATATTATATATACATACAAATTCACTCATATACTCATATATATATATATATATATATATATATATATATATATATATATATATATATATATATATATATATATATATTTATATATATATACATTCACATATACGCCTATATATATTTTATATTATATTATATATATATATATATATATATATATATATATATATATAGATATATATATATATATATATATATATATATATATATATATATATATATACACACTTACGTATATACAATATATATTTTATATATATATACACTTACATTTATATATCTATATATTTTCATAACATATATACATATATACACGTATATACATTTATCTATAATATATATATCTGTATATATATACACATATATATTATATTCATATATACATACAAATACTCATATATTATATATATATTTATATACATTTCTATATACACATTCACGTACATATATTTATTTGACAATAGAATAATATAACCAATAAAATAATAATATTAGATAACAATCTCAATAAATAATAATAATAATAATAATAATAATAATAATAATAATAATAATAATAATAATAATAATAATAATAATACCCATTGTATAAATAACCAAATATCCTTAAGTCTATCCAAAAAGCTAGAAAATATTTGTACATACCTAAAAGTAGGTCTACATAGGCTTGGGCTTAGATCGGGTCCAGTTTGCACTAGTTTGGTACAACCGGGATCCCTAAACTAAATATTATAATTAAATAAATAAATAATCTACGATAAGGGTTACGTCGCAACTTGGTCTGGTTTTCCTAGTTAGGACATCACTATGGCTCGACCTTCTCTACTAGGGCTAATACACTAGTCAAAGCATGCCACTGCACTACCCGTGCCATAATTCCAAGTCACTTTGTACTCCAAAACTCAACCATGGCTAAAATCATCTACCGTAATAATTAATTAAAATAATTATTCACAAAAATCTAAAAATCACCATTTAATTAAAATAAATAAAAATTTTCAAAATTCCGGGAAGGGAGGCTACAACGTGGTAATAACCACCCAGAACATGTAGCAACCGCCCAGGACATGCAAACGCATGTTCTGCTGCCAACTGCGCACACCCAGCGCTCCTTGCACTCTGCGTGACAGAGCGTGCACTGAACTGCGCACACTGCACTCACTGCGCACTCCGCGCACGCAGCGCAACCAGCGTGCCTGTGTAACCCGAGCAACCCGCACAATCCAGCACAACCCAGCGCAACCCAGCGCACCCAAGCGCAACCTGAGCGCAACCTGGGTGCGCACCTGGGCAGCGCAACTGGGCTTGCGCAACTGGGCTTGCACAACTGGGCATGCGCAACTGGACAACGCAACTGGGCTTGCGCAACGTGGCAGCGCAAATGGCTCGTACAACGAGCGCAACTAAAGCGTACTATGCGCCTAGCGACGATGCTGACGTGCTAAGTGCAAAGTGCAAAGTGCGCCAACAAAATGCCACATTACGCCTCATAAGCCCATGAGCCCGAGTCCGAGTCCGAGTCGCTAAGCCCCTACGGGGCTTAGCTCCCATGGAAATGAATTTCCCAAGAGCAAAAAACATGAATGCTTTTATTGTTGATTTAGCCCTTTTCCCATTAGAAAAATAATCCCACATGGCACACGCATGTGCACCTCCACACCATATATGCATCTCTAAAATAGGAAAGCTATTATATAGAGATACAACTCCTTTGGTCTAGCCGATGTGGGACTAAAATTCACTTAGAAAAAGACCAAACTCTAACAATCCCCCACATATCTCTATATATATGGGTATAAGTGTTCCCCACAGTAACTCTCCATCATGCATTAGGAGAGATGTCGCTTACGACTTGAATCTTCCCGTGTGGGTCAAACAACAGACTATAATACAAGAATGGACTAAGCCTTGAATTCTGCATCATAGCTGAAATTCTTTCCACTCGCATAATGTTGTTACGTGTGCTTCTAGCTACACATTAAAGGCCCTGTGCCAGCCTGGTTTTAGTGTATAATTTTTGGGCGTTTACAAGTTTACCCTCAAGAGATGGCATGATATATCTTTGTCCATACACTATAGGTGAGTTCATTATAAAGAGACATGGCATGAAGCGCTTTGCGCTTCCCTTGCGGTGCTACGTCGCTATGACATGGCTTAAAGCCAAGGCATTACCCCTCTCTGGGAATCATCCCATATCTGAGAACCTTTGTAGTGTCATACTACTGTAGCATGAGGCAACTGCCTCTTTGTAGTGCCAAACTACCCAGCATGAAGCCTTAGGCTCCCTTGCGGTGTTACGCCGTAACGACATGGCTTGCAAGACCGAGGCTTTATCCCTAACCGGGTATCTCATCGTGGTGTCATGCCACTGTAACATGAGGAACTCCTCCTCTTTGTAGTGCTGACTACACCCCTCTTTATATTAACATACATCATTAGGCTAACTGCCTATTTGTGGTGCTACGCCGCTGTGACTTGGCCTGCAAAGCCGAGGCTTTATCCTATTCCTGGGCAGCACCCCACATATAGGAACCTCATTTTGGAGTCACCCTACTGTAGCATGGAGTTTCACTCCTTGTAGTGCTGCTCTACCGTGCTTCCTGTAAAGCACACCAGGCATTCATTCTGCCTGAGAACTCATTAAGGCAATTAAGCCAACCTTCCCACAAGAACCATTTTCCGCAGAAAACAACAGTAGACAACAGTGGTTATAGGTCCGTAACATCTCCATGCCCAATAGAACATGTACCCACCGTTCCTGATATTCTTCCGATTAGTGGTCCTCCATTGAACCAAAAGCTAGATGCCTAGTAGATAAATCTTTGAACTAATAGCATAAAACTTTATGGTAGGAATACAATAATACAATATCAGAATGCCTTCAAGCCCATTTTACAAGCTGTGTCATCGACCAGCTGGCGCTTGAGGCCCTTGGTGAACGGATCCGCCAGGTTCTCCTGACTCCAAACATCAATCACTGCAATAACACCTCTCTTGATAAGATCGTGTACTGCCCTGTGCTTCAACCGCACACTCCTCTTCTTTCCGTTGAAGAGGTCATTTGAAGCCACCGCCGCAGTCGCCTGGTTGTCGCAGTATATCGGTATCGCCGGTATTTGTGCCCTAACCACTGGAAGATCATACATGAGCTCCCGAAGCCATTCTGCTTCCTCGGCTGCGGTATCAAGTGCAAAGAACTCAGATTCCATGGATGACCGCGAGAGCATAGTCTGCTTCTTCGACTTCCACGATATAGCAGCTCCATCTATTGTGAAAATGAATCCACCTGTAGACCTCTCGCTCTCCACCTCTGAGCACCAGCTGGCATCACTGAAGCCTTCCACTACCGGCGGATCTCCGCTGTAGTAAAGTGCATATGTCTGAGTCTTCTTGAGATATCTCATAACCCGTTTCACAGCTTTCCAGTGTTCAGCACCTGGGTTGCTCGTAAAACGACTCAGCATTCCTACGACAAAAGCTATGTCAGGCCTTGTGGCAGTAGTAGCATACATCAAACTTTCCATTACGCTTGCATACTCCAGCTGTCTGACGCTTTTCCCTGAATTAAGCTTCAGCTTCAGATCACACTGTACGGCGTATCGATCCCTGGAAGATCCCGATACCCATAACGAGTGATCATTTTCTCAATATAATGAGACTGTGACAGCGCTAGTCCAGTATCTGTCCGGATGATCTTGATCCCTAAGATCATATCAGCTTCCCCCAAGTCCTTCATACTGAACTTGCTTGAGATGAATTTCTTTGTCTCCTGACACAGCTAATATCCGTACCTAGGATAAGCATGTCGTCCACGTACAGACAAACGATCACACCTCTTCTATCAGCGAACTTCGTGTAAACACACTTGTCCGTATCGCTGACCATGTAGCCATTTGACCTTATAACTTTGTCAAATTTCTCATGCCACATCTTGGGAGCCTATTTAAGACCGTACAAAGATTTTACCAACTTGCAGACTTTGTCTTCAAGACCCCTGATGACAAATTCCTCTGGCTGTTGCATATAAATCTCTTCGATCAGCTCGCCATTTAGGAAAGCCGTATTCACATCAATCTGATGTATCACCATCTTATGTATTGCTGCGAGAGCAATCAATATTCTGATGGTGGTCATCCGGGCTACTGGAGCATACGTGTCAAAATAGTCAATCTCCTGCTTCTGAGAAAATCCCTTGGCTACCAACCTAGCCGTGAACTTGTCAATAGTTCCGTCTGCTTTCATCTTCTTCTTGAAGATCCATTTGCATTCGATGGGTTTTGCTCCTTCAGGAAGATCAACCAACACCCAGGTGTTATTTGAGGTGATGGAATCAATTTCATTGTCAATCGCCTCCTTCCAAAAAACTGCGTTTCTGGTCTTCATCGCCTCATTATAGGTAAGCGGATCATCTTCCACATGATAGGTGACAAAGTCACTTCCGAAGTCCTTCGGCCTCCTCATACGCTTAGCTGACGGCTCAGCTTGTTCTGGTTCAACCGTTGTTTCAACAACAACATCTTCTTGGACCACATCTTCATTGAAGACTTCAGTTTCTTGCGCACCCTCATTATTCTCCGGAACATCCGGAAGAACAATATTCTTGTGCCTTGCAAATTTGTCTTCAAAATATTCTGCGTCGCGAGATTCAATGATATGATTTGACTCAATATCAAGAAATCTCCGAGCATCACTCTTCTCGGCATACCCCAAGAAGATCGTCTTAGTAGTCCTTGTCCCAAGCTTCTGAATCTTCAGATCTGGAAGCTTGACATAAGCCAGACACCCCCACACTCGAATGACATTCAAGTTAGGTCTGACCTTGAACCAGAGTTCATGAGGAGTAACGTCTGAAGTTGCATGAGGCACTCTATTTAGAATAAAAGTGGCCGTCAATGCAGCTTCTCCCCAGTAGCACTTAGGAAGACCCGCAGTCAACAACATTGAGTTAATCATTTCTGTTAACGTTCTATTCTTCCTCTCTGCTACTCCATTTGATTGAGGAGAGTACGGAGCCGTAGTCTCATTGACAATTCCATGTTCTTTGCAGAATGATGCGAATTCATGAGACCTGTACTCCCCACCTCGATCACTTCTTATTCTTTTGAGTTGTTGTCCAGTTTGCCGCTCAGCTTCGGCTCTAAACTCCTTGAACTTCTCGAATGCTTCGTCTTTAGCCTTCAGCAAATAGACGAACGCGTACTTTGAAAAGTCATCGATGAAGGTTATAAAATACTTCATCCCGGCCTTTGTATAGAACTGTTTGAAGTCACAAATATCGGAGTGTACCAACTCCAGAAGATATGTACTTTGATTAACCCGAGGAAAGGGTTTCCTTGTGATCTTTGTTTGAGCACAAACTTCACATTTCTCTACCTTACCCCCACACTTGGAGATAAGTCCTAGACTAGACATTCTGTTTATTCGTTTACAATGAACATGTCCTAGCCTATTATGCCACAACTCAAGAGTATAAGCAGAAGGAGTGATTTCATTAATCACATTAATTATATTGGACTGATTTACAAGCTGAATTTTGAACATTCCTTCGGTATAAAAAGTTTTCCCAAAATATGTTTCCTTGATAGACATCACCATCTGGCCAGCATTGATGTCCATCCTGAGGTCTGCTTTGCAGAGTAGGCCTTCTGAGATCAGGTTCTTGGCGATAGCAGGGACGTGCTTTACGCCTTGAAGCGTCAGAGACTTTCCCGAAGTCAGCTTCAACACCACCGTTCCGATCCCGAGCACTTCAGCTTGTGCCTGGTTCGCCATCATAACCACTTCAGAAGTAGGTGTATAGGTGGTGAACCACTCCTTACTGGAGCAGACATGGCAGGAGGCTCCAGTGTCTACCCACCAGTCAGAGTCAGTCCTTACCGCATCAACCTGTGCAATCATAGCAACAACGTCAGTGATCATAGATACCTTACTAGGCTCTCCTTGCTCTGATTGTTTGGTCTTTGCTTTGCATTCACTCTTGAAGTGGCCCTTCTTGCCGCACTTGAAACAAGGCATTTGAGACTTTGCCTTCTTTCGCTTGAAGGAAGTCCCCTTCACGTTCAGATTGTTAGGGTCCTTCTTCTTGCTGTGGGAAGCCGCCTGCTTTCCCCTTGGTTCCTTAGTATTTACCAAATTGGCATTAGCCAGTTGCTTGGACAGTGTATCCACCTTCAGTTGAGTCCGCATCTGGTCCTCAACATAGATTTCTTGTAAGAGATCTTCAAGGCTGATCTTTAACTTCTTCTTATGCATATTTGCATAGAACTTACCCAGCGGGGAGCTTTGAGACAATCCCTCCAACAACAAAACTTGTCGGGGAGGGGCATCGTCTCGTCTTCCAACTTCTGTCGCAGCTTCAAAAATTCTTTTACCTGCGGCAGCATGGACTTCTCGTCCTCAAAGAGCCATTTGTGATATTTTTCAACCACAAATATCTTTCTCCTGTTTTTGTCTTTTTCGTACAGTTTCTCCAGAGACTCCCATATGTCTCTGGTAATTGGTTTCTTACTGTAGGATTCTGCTAGAGAATCCTCCAAAGCATTCAGGATAAGCAGCCTACAAATGCTATTCTCCCTTCTCCACTTGGCCTGAAGTTTAGTAGCCGCAGAGATTGCGACAGCAGACCCAGTATCTGGAACAATAGGTTCCTCTTCAAGCAGCACATGATCAACGTCTCTGAGTTGAAGAGTGAGATAAACCTTCCTCTTCCAGACTTGATAATGCTCTCCATCAAACTTCTCTAACTTACAGAAGTCAGTGTTGATGAGTGAAGCATTAATGTTTTCCATCGTAGCAATAAAGCTTTGAGATTGTTATTGCCGGGGCACAATTTTTCGATGAAAAACTGAGAATATGAAACAATTGTAAAAACAATGTTCTAACGCAACACTTCTAGGAAGGTTGCGCAAGTATAACGAAGATCTAAAAAGATATCGTTTATGATATTACGAGAATCTAAAAAGATTTCGTAATCACAGCAGCGAAGAAGATGACATGCGAAAGATGGAAGATGGCCTGCTGGGGTGAATGATCACCGTTGTTCAAAGCTTTATTCGTCCTACACGAACAGCTTCCAGGAACCAGCAAGTTCGTCGGAGAACTTGGAACACTCCTGCTCTTCTGACTCCTCGGATGGACACGAACTCCCGTGCAAAAGCAACGCTGGTGCGACGCCTTTCTTCTCTCTCGAAGGCTTCGATCAGAACTGTGTTAAAAAATACGTCTGAATTCTCTGTTTACTTGTGCTAAAGAACACTTCGTAAACTTTCTGTGGTGGCTTCTCTTTCTATTCTGTAATGAGCCTTGAGAGAGATGATGCCTTATATAGGCCCTGCAGCAACTGGTCGGTTGCCACAAAGTTAGGGACGTGGTAATAACCACCCCGAACATGTAGCAACCGCCCAGAATATGCAAACGCACGTTCTGCTGCCAACTGCGCACACCCAGTGCTCCTTGCACTCTGCGCGCACCTAGCGACGATGCTGACGTGCAAGTGCAAAGTGTGCCAACAAAACGCCACATTACGCCTCATGAGCTATGGCCCACGAGCCCGAGTCCGCCCGAGTCCGAGCCCGAGTCCGAGCCCGAATCCGAGTCGCTAAGCCCCTACGGGGCTTAGCTCCCATGGAAATGAATTTTCCAAGAGCAAAAAGCATGAAGCTTTTATGTGATTTAGCCCTTTTTCCATTAGAAAAATAACCCCACATGGCACACCCATGTGCACCTCCACCCCACATGTGCATCTCTAAAATAGAAAAGCTATTATATAGAGATACAACTCCTTTAGTCTAGCCGATGTGGGACTAAAATTCACTTAAAAAAGACCAAACTCCAACAATTAATACCCTTTTATTACCTTTTTCAAAATTTTATGTTTTTCAAATTTCAAACTGCAACAAGCAAATTAGAATGCTCACCTTCATTACACTCTTCCCCATTCATTCTATTATACTACCATTAGCATTACGAAAATAATATTTTGCCCGCGGTCGGGACGTGACCGCCGGCCGACGTGTTGGCCGGCCATAGCCCCCCTCCTGCTATCTCGGGTTCCATCCGAATCGGTGGGACCAATGGCGGCCGACACATGGGCCGGCGGTCACGCCCACAGTTACAATCGCGGACAACCTAGCAGCTCCGTCGGCATTACCATTAACATTACCAGCCAAAGAAAACAAAAGCGCTTGAAACAGAAGCTGACATGTCCTAGAGAGAAACAAAATATAGAAAAAGAATATTTTGGTTTATCAATGGGCAGTTACCAAGAAGAAGAAGAAGAATGTCAAGGGATTGTTTCCAATGGCCATCTTTTAGTTGTTCAGGCAAAAACACTGTTGATGGGAATGTTTACAGAGTGAACACTGAGGATTTTGAGAAGAATGGTAGCTTTCTTTCTCAAATGGGTTGTGAGCTTAGATTAGAATTTAGGCTTTCTATAGTAGAAAAATGTTATTTTTCTGGAAACTTGCTGCACTTTTACAGAATTCAACCACCTCAAACATTTTAAGGCCTAATATGTTGCATTATGTTTAGGAGGTTGTTTGGAGTTCAAAAAGTTTTTTATTATTATCTTTACATGATCGATTATTTCTCTTCGACCTTTATTGTCCTTAAGAATTGGAAACCTTGGTGGAGGTTCAGAAGAGCGGGCATCAGTAGTAACACACACAAATGAAGATCTTTGCAAACAAGTGGAGGTCTCCAACAAGGTGCCCTTTGCCAAAAAGCTAATGAATTGGTCACAATTAATAATTGAAGATTGCAGAGTGTCAGGATGTCAACCTCTCTCTTGGATAAGTGGATAGAGGCTCAGGAAGGGAGGAGTACTCGACATAGGCATTCTATCAGCAGACCAAAATTTGCCTCAAATGCCTTACTCCTAACAAGAGACGACAATCTGATGGTTTTATCCTTCCGAAAGAAATCACAAATGAAGCAAGTTATGAAAACAACACTTGATGTTCACAACAAGTACTATACTATGTTAGAATTTTATATCCTGATTCATGAGATGAAGAGATAATAATTGCGGAAGCGTACCTATATGTATCCATTGCTTGGCTTGATGGATCTTGAAGGCAAACTCTCTTTATGTGGTTTGATATTCCAACTTGATACGACCCTTAATGACAAAGATGAATCATTTGTTCCTCTTCTGTTGATAAGGATGTAAAAGAATAGAGAAAACCCTATCTTTTGTGATATATATAATATATATATATATTATATAGATATATAATATAATATATATATGGCCCATTATCAATTAAGTTTATCATTAAGGGGCGTTTGGTACGCGGTATTTTTTTTATTCCCGAAAAAATTTAAGAGGGAATCTATTACCACGTTTGTTTGGCTTAAAAAATTTATTTTCGGGAATTATAAATACCCGGATAAATAGTTTACCCACAAAACATGAGAATTCTATCCTTGAGAATAGGTGGGTATTTTTTTTTTTGGCCGGCAAAAAAAAATTGTTTTAATTTTTTTCTTTTTTTTTGATCATTTTGATTAGTTTTGAACTTTTTCTTTTTTTGTCGTTTTTATCGTTTTTATGTTTTTTTTTGTGTTTTTACAATTTTTTGTCGTTTTAAGCAATTTTTTGTCGTTTTTACCCTTTTTTTGTCTTTTTTGTCACTTTTTGATTATTTTTTGTCGTTTTTATCGCTTTTTTGTCAATTTTGTCGTTTTTCTACCATTTTTTTGTCGTTTAAGCAATTTTTTATCATTTTTACCCATTTTGTCTTTTTGTCACTTTTCATTATTTTTGTCGTTTTTATCAGTTTTTGTCTTTTTTTCGTTTTTACCAATTTTTGTCGTTTTAAGCAATTTTTGTCTTTTTACCCATTTTTTTATCTTTTTGTCATTTTTGATTATTTTTTGTCATTTTATCGCTTTTTTGTCAATTTGTGTGTTTTACCAATTTTTTTGTTTTAAGCGATTTTTTGTCGTTTTAACCCATTTTTTGTCTTTTTTATCACTTTTTGATTTTTTTTTGTCTTTTTATCGCTTTTTTTTGTCACTTTTCGTTTTTACCAATTTTTTGTCGTTTTTCCAATTTTTGTCGTTTTAAGCAATTTTTTGTCGTTTTTACTCTTTTTGTCTTTTTTGTCACTTTTGATTATTTTTGTCGTTTTATCGCTTTTGTCTTTTTTGTCGTTTTTATCCATTTTTGTCGTTTAAGCAATTTTTTGTCATTTTTACCCTTTTTTTTTTTTGTCACTTTGATTATTTTTTGTCGTTTTTATCCAACTTTTGCTTTTTGTCGCTTTTTTGTCAATTTTTTTTTTTAAGCGATTTTTTGTCGTTTTTGTAGTTTTTTTGCTGTTTTACCGATTTTAGTGTTTTTGTCGTTTTTTGCTTTTTGGTCATTTTTACTTATTTTATGTCGTTTTTTATCATTTTGTCGCTTTACGTTTTTGTCGTTTTTGTCGCTTTTGGTTATTTTTTGTCGTTTTAACCGATTTTGTAATTCTTTTTGTCATTTTTATCGATTATTTGGTTTTAACGGATTTTTTGTCATTTTTGTCGTTTTAATGATTTTTTGGTCGTTTTTGCTGCATTTGGTTTTTTTTGTCATTTTTACCGATTTATGTCGTTTTTGTCGCGTTTTGGTTATTTTTGTCGTTTTTTACCCTTTTTGTTATTTTTTGTCGTTATACATTTTGTCGCTTTTTGGTCATTTTTGTCGTTTTAACCGATTTTCGTCGTTTTTCATCGTTTTTATCGTTTTTTGTAATTTTTCGTTTTTTACGATTTTTTCGTTTTTACTGGTTTTTTGTCCTTTTATCGGTTTTTATATTTGTTCATTTTTTCGTTATTATTTTTTTTTATTTTTTCCCGGGATATTTATATTGTCACCAAACATGGGAATATAATTTTCTCGGGAATTTATTCCTGGAATTTGATCATGGGAATATAGAATTCCCGGCTATATAGTATTCCGCGTACCAAACGCCCCTTAGGTATCTACACATTATCTCCATGACAATTATACCCGTAAGCCTATTTTTCAATTAGACCACTTTAATTGACTTAATTATTTACATAGCAAAATACATTAATTTAATGCGTGACCACTAATTATTGGAAACTCCAACATATTATTTCTTGGAGTCCAAGAATACTTACTAGTAAACAGATTCCTGCAGTTTGTATGCAACATTGGGTGTTGAAAAGCGTGTACTTCGGATTTCTAACAATCTCTAGGCCTTTCTCGACTGTTTTCAGTGCAATTAAAAGCAATAGATCAGTTCGCACAGTACCACCTCCACCACCACCGACATCAAAACCATCCAATGTTATTCTAGTACAATTAAGATAATGGGTACGTTCCAATGATGCCTCCTATGTCCTCCGCCCAAGTTTGTTGCTAGGATTTCCATTGTGCCTCATCCAACATCGGCGCCGCCTCCTCCGCCCTAGTGCACTTAGAAGCAACATTTTAGTAGATTTGGTTATGATTGACATTACCAAGTAAAAATGACATACCGATATCAATATAGGAAAGAATTAAATTGCTCATTTTGGATTCAAATTTATGAATCATTTGGTTAATACATAGTTTAAACATAGTTCTATGTCACTGATTTGCAATATAAATGTTAGTTTGGCACCTAAAAGCATGGTTCATTAATTAGTGCAAAATTAAAAAAAATTTGTGAACCATAGGCCCGATAATAAACAACCAATTATTTACTATTATTTGAGTAACATGTGAATTGTGTTATAGCTCCTATGTCACTGATTTGCAATAAAATGTTAGTTTTATGGCACCTAAAAGCATGGTTCATTAAAAACCAAGGTTAGTGCAAAATTAAAAACATTTGTGAACCAAAGGCCCGATAATAAACACCATTATTTACTACTATTTGAGTAACATGTGAATTGTGTTTTAGCTCCTTCATTGTTATGTTATCAAGACTTAGCAATTGATTTAGAAAGAATATATAGAAAATTTAGAACTCAAAG